>BQNB010054771.1:15507-39406 GCA_026074375.1 Tanacetum coccineum | reverse complement strand
TCCGGACAACGTTTTAGTTTTAGTCGAGACCCGAAACTCGACAAAAATGGACGAAAAGGCCCCTGCATCAGATCTGATGCAGTTTTAATAAAATGAAAAACGCAAGTTTTGCCCTACCTTTTAGACCCATCATTACTCGATTTTAGACTCGATTAACTTCGCGAGGCAGTAAAACGGCCTTTCGAACAACTTTCGTGTTTTGGCCGAAGGCCGAAAGTGACGAAAATGCCCCTGCAAAAATCTGACAGCAACCATTTATATCAAAAAAACTGAGTTTTCAACAATAATTTTTCTAGGTTCAAATCGCCATAAAAACTTCGTTTTTAGGTGTTACGGGACGATCCTTATATATAAACGATCGTCAAAACAAGCTCTACCGTATTCATAAACAAACTTTCAATTTTAACATATTTACGACACCAAAAAATGGGCTGTACTTTTCTGCATAAAACGACCCAATACAAAAACCATATCAATCACCAATTTCACCACATCACAACTCCACAAATACACTTAACTAGCCTATCCCTTTCCACTAACATATCCAACTAGTGACCAACACCTCAAAATCAATTTAACACTATTCTTATGGATTCCATAATATATAAAAACGAATATAATGCATACATAAAAAATACAGTTCCATAAGAGATTAGGGATGCTCACAAACACTAGAAAAGTGCATGAAGGTAGAAAACACCAATCTTTCTTGTTCCTTTAGTTTAGGCCGATCCAAACACACCCTTAAATACCCAAACCTTATGATTTTTCTAGCACACCAAGCCTTGTGTTACCCTTAATATTCAATCCTTAACCCTTTCCTTCACCCAAAACTTCAAGAACTAGCAAAAATCAAGATTTTAATAAATCCCTTGCATGGTGTTTTTCTCTTATAATGATGATAAAGGTTGGTGCAAGAACAATGTAGGTGATTATATAAGTGCGTAGTAGAGATTAGGAGTAGTATAAAATTTTTGATGGTGGATTTATTGGTGTTGTGTGGTGCGACAGTGGCAACAGAGAGGGGAGGGAAAAATCTTTTTCTTTCTTTGATGATACTGTAAGTTTGAGAATGGGTTAATGAATGGGTTTTATAAACCCACATGCAAAATGTAATCATAGAAAATCCCTGGGAAAGTGAAATTTTAGATGGAGTGTGATCTTGGGTCATAGGGGGGCGGCAAAAAGAGGCTTGTGGGCTTAATGTTTATACATATATATATATATATATATTGTTAAAATTTGTTGTGTTAATTTGATACAAGTATTATTTTTAAAAGGGTATACTTAAGTGTTAATTATTTAAACAAGGTTTTCGGCTAAAACTCGGGAACAAGCGAAGAGTATAAAAATAAATTTTTCGAGCCAACGAGGCATAATATAGCATTTTAAACGTCTAGCATAATTAAACGGATAACGATCCTAGGCATGGCTCGTGAAAAATATAAAACGACGATTCTTACTAAATCGACATAAAGGCAAAACTTGATATTTACTTAAAAGTAACAATAGAAATTAAGCCGAGATTTAATATTGACCTTGAAAACGCTAAATGTCACAGCCTTCCCTTCATAACGGAGCGCCGTCCCGGTGCTCGATTTGACTTATCCGTTCTTTGACCATTTGTGAAAAGGTGAGGATACTTGCTCTTCATTTGATCCTCACGCTCCCACGTATACTCCGGTCCTCGACGCGAGTTCCAACGAACCTTGACAATGGGTATACGGCTTTGCTTTAGTCGCTTCACCCCACGGTCCATTATTTCCACCGGTTCTTCAATAAAATGTAACTTGTCATCAAGTTGAATCTCATCAAGCGGGATGATAAGACTCTCATCCAATAAACACTTCTTTAAATTTGAGACATGAAAAGTGTTGTGGATCCCTTGAAGTTCTCTTGGCAGCTCCAACTTATACGCTACTGGACCGACTCTTTCCAAAACTTTGAATAGCCCAATATATCGTGGACTCAACTTCCCACGCTTTCCAAAACGAATTACACCCTTCCAAGGCGATACCTTGAGCATAACCTTATCTCCCACGTTAAATTCTAATGGTCTGCGTCTCACGTCGGCGTAGCTTTTCTGACGGCTACGAGCAGTCAACAACCGGTTTTTAATTTGCATTATCTTCTCAGTTGTCTCCCGTATCATTTCTGGACCTGTGAGTTGGCTATCTCCAACCTCACTCCAACAAATAGGTGACCTACATTTCCGCCCATAAAGTGCTTCAAATGGAGCGGCCTTAATACTCGTGTGATAACTATTGTTATATGAGAATTCGACTAATGGCAAATGTCGATCCCAACTACCTTCAAAATCAATCACGCAAGCCCGCAACATATCTTCCAGTGTCTGTATTATTCTTTCGCTTTGGCCATCCGTCTGCGGGTGGTATACAGTGCTCATGTCAAGTTGTGTTCCTAAGGCTCTTTGAAGTGACCCGCAAAATCTTGATGCAAACTTGTTGTCCTTGTCTGATATGATTGATATTGGCACTCCATGCCGACAGACAATTTCTTTCAGGTATAGTTGAGTGAGTTTCTCCCATACTTTCTGTTCGTCTTTACTGTAGGTTACCCGAGTGCCGATTGGTCAATTGATCGACAATGACCCAGATAGAGTCGTACCCACTTGGAGTTCTCGGAAGTCCAATAATAAAATCCATGGTTATTCGCTCCTATTTCCAGACAGGAATTTCTGGTTGTTGAAGTAAACCAGATGGCTTCTGATGTTCAGCTTTAACCTTAGCACAAGTCAGGCACTTGCTAACATAGGTGGCGATATCAGCCTTCATGTTCGGCCACCAATAATGCTGCTTCAAGTCTTGATACATTTTGTCAGATCCCGGATGAATGGATTATTTTGATTTATGCGATTCATGCGTAATTAAATTCCTTAATCCTCCATATCAGGGCAGCCAGACACACTTGTCAAAATACCTTGTTCCGTTAGAACGGACCTCGAATATCTGCTTGATCAATCTCCCTAAATTTTCTGTGGCTGTCTCCAACCTTACTCCAGCAAACAGGTGACCAGCACTTCCGTCCATAAAGTGCTTAAAAAGGAGCGGCCTTAATACTCGCGTGATAAATATTGTTATATGAGAATTCGACTAATGGCAAATGTCGATCCCAACTACCTCCAAAATCAATCACGCAAGCCCGCAACATATCTTCCAATGTCTGTATTGTGCTTTCACTTTGGCCATCCGTCTGTGGGTGGTATGCAGTGCTCGTTTTTCAGTGTAGAAAAGTACAGCCCATTTTTTGGTGTCGTAAATATGTTAAAATTGAAAGTTTGTTTATGAATATGGTAGAGCTTGTTTTGACGATCGTTTCCATATAAGGATCGTCCCGTAACACCTAAAAACGAAGTTTTTACGGCGATTTGAAACTAGGAAAATTATTGTTGAAAACTCAGCTTTTTGGGTATAAATGGTTGCTGTCAGATTTTTGCGGGGGCATTTTCGTCACTTTCGAGTCCGTTTCGGCCTTCGGCCAAAACACGAAAGTTGTTCGGAAGGCCGTTTTACTGCCCCGCGAGGTCGATCGAGTCTAAAATCGAGTAATGATGGGTCTAAAAGGTAGGGCAAAACCTGCGTTTTTCATTTTATTAAAACTGCATCAGATCTGATGCAGGGGCGTTTTCGTCCATTTCTGTCCAGTTTCGGGTCTCGACTAAAACTAAAAAGTTGTCCGGAATGTCGTTTTACGTCAAAGTGCTTTAGAGTCCGAATCGTGAAAAGGTAGTTTAGTGGGTCGTTTCGGACGGGTCGAAATTTGCAAAATTATAATAAAAGTCATACTTAGCAAAATAGATTGGGTTGCTGATTTTTGGTAAAAAGTTGGAGTTTGAGCGTTTTAGAGTCCATTTGAGCGTATAAAATCTAAACGAACATTATTAGATGATATATATATATATATATATTTGGGTATGTTTCGGTCGCGTCTAAAAATAGCAAGTCTATTATTGGAAACTTTAAATATATAAGCATAACAAGGAAAAATAAGGGCAAGTATATGAGTTATTGGTTCGTCGGGGTTTATCGGGAAACTTAAACATTTTATTTAACAATATTAGTATCTTCGAATATCCGAACTTTCTAGAATTAGAAACTTTCTAAAAATAGAAACCTTCCTAAAATAGAAACTTCTTAAAAATAGAAATTTTTCCGAAAAGTGGCGTAAATTAATGTTGAGCGTAATAATGTTAAAGAAGTGACTTAATCAATAAAAACTTAGGGCGCATGTGGATTCCATAATATGTAATTATATTTATATATGTGTGTAGTAAATATATATTTATTTACTTATGCAATTTATGCATTTTCCCCTCGATCTTTATTTCTTCTAATCACGTACCACTATATTATAGGTCGTGGTTGAGGCGTGATCGTCATTATTCGTTCGTTGTTGAACCTCTTATCCGATACTACTACCTACGGTGAGTTCATAGCCTCGCCTTTTAACTTTTAAATTTTGTTTATAAACCCCGCGAGGGAGATACATGCTTGTTTTACAAAAGTGAACACAATAAATTTTATGGTATGCTGGACCTAAATATGAGATTAATTGCAAGAGTAGCTATTGCCAAAGTCCCTATCATCATGAACTGTTTAATTGCTATAAATGGCTCTGTGAGCGCTAAGTACAATTAAATAAGATCTATTGGGTTGTGACAGCCCTGTCTTGGGGCGGGTATGAATCCGAATGTGAGCCACCCACGTCAAACGGACAGTTGTATTTTTTAAGATTTAGGTATGAGGCAATATACTTGTTGTGGCGGCAACTTGATTTACATACAATATTTGTGTTAAACGTTAGGTGCCCACCTGGTGTCATGAGCTCAATTGGCAACAGAAACGTCAATTAATGGCTTGTCCGCGACAACAAGTCAATCGCTTGCATTTAAACTTGTTCATGTTCCCCTTTTATCTCTTATAAACTATGTGGATTCACTCAACATTTTTGTTGACTTTTTTAGCATGTTTTATCTCAGGTAACCAAGGGTGATGGATGCGGTGTACGAGGAGTCTGCGAAAAAGTTTTAAAGAACTTGTATTTTGTTTCGTTTTATCAAACTAATCATCAATGTTTTGGAAAACTTATGTCATGAATTTGGTAACAATCCTGTGGGACGAATGTTTAATTACTTTGAATTTATCTTTAATGGAACAATGTTTTAAAACGTCTCTTTTTGAGTCGTTCTCTATATTCTTGTGCAATTGTACTATGAATTAACACCCAAGGTTGCATGTCCCACTGTGTTGAAATTTGGGGGTGTTAAAAACCGGAGGGATCTACCCAGGGACAATCCACTAGTTAGTGTAGAAGTCCTTAGGTATGACATACAAAAGGAGTAAATGTGAGAATAAGGGAATAGTGCCGACTAAGATGGAGCTAGAACTGGAACAAACCCAACAAGGTTCTAGTCATGAAGTCTCGGTAAGCACTGAAGGGGTTGAAGAATGAAAAAGAAATGTAAGGATAAAGGGTGTAAAGAAAGAAGCCCTCCATACACTTAGGCAGAAACCGGGTCAACACATCTGCTGTCAAAATCACAATGATGATTGCTGACATTGAAGACTGACATCATGGACCCAATGATGCAATGCACAACCCTCCCTAGCCACTCAGAATCTCTCAAAAGATTTCTGTTTCATTTCTCACGGAGACTAAACACGTTATCTATTGACTTTCTCACTCCGAGTTAGTTGATATTGAAAAGGTGGCAGTCCGCTCCAGCCTCCGATCACTAAACCAAAACGCACAATTGAGTCTAGAGCCAAGAGATCATCAATTAATCTCATTAGGACACTATTCCATATTACTTGCTCTTCACACAATGTGAAAACAAGGGTTATCATAAGAGTCCTACGCATTATCCTTGTGGTATTGCCAGAACATCCGAGTGATACGAAAGTATTCACAGTGAAGATGGAAATCCTGCTAGAGCCAACATCAAACAAGCTCTAGGTAGGTGACTTGTGAGATCCTAAATGGATCAAACTTGTGACACTGGGCATCGATTCGGTCCAGATTATGAACTGACGGAGGATGAATTTTGATAAAAGCTTAAAACTCTCGATGTGTTACAAAAAAACACTTTTACTAGTGACACGTCGATTGATTTTCAAATCAATTTTCTCTTCAATCGGTGAGATAGTAACTCACTGATTCACTCTTACCGTTCTATTAGTAGCAATACTATTAGTGAGGTAGCCTGCTTTGAGGTGTCCGGTAAAGAGATACTAGCAAGTACAGTGAATCTAATGCATCTGCGTTAGAGGATCTAACACTTTGAGCTGGAAACCCTGTCAAGGAGGTTCTTATAATGAATCTACCTGATCACAGGTACAATATTTATACTGTAAAACGGTCCTCACGGAACCGGAGGTTAATGCAACCGAACTTCGACGAATGACAAAGCCATATTCGTCACCAAGCTTTATTGCTAACTGTTTTATTTCAGGATTACATAGAAATGGAGATGCAGATACCTCGTTCTAGCATAGTCAAGTTCATAGCCACATGCTCATACTCAAGACTCAATGACTTTAAAACATCAAGAGAGAATGAGCGTTTCCCACCAAAGCTCCGCCAAACTCTGATATAACTTCTTCTTTAGTATGTCAAGTGATTTGAGGTATGAATTGATGAAGAAATACGAACATAAAGTCAAGCTTTCAGATTGAAAAAGTTCTGAGCATGTTGGCCTAAAAGTCACAAGCACACAAGATGGCGAAAGATCACAAGATGATGATTAGAGATTAAATTTGGCTGATGATCTCAAGAAAGCTCAAGATCACATACAATGACAATCTTAAAGAAACAAGCTCAAGCCACAAGTCAAAGATCACTACATAAAGATGCAAGACAAAAGATCAACTATTACACAAAAAAGACTCAAGATCAAGACAAAAAGCTTCAATGATTAATGATCAAGGTCACAAGGAGAGATCTCTATGATCACACCTTAGGGGAGATTGTTAGAAATACAGAAAGTGTTGATCATTTATGAGATCTCAACGATCGTCCCTTAGGGGGAGATTATTAGGAATTCAATTTTTAGTGAAGTGACGATCATTATCGATCTCACAAGCCTTTGTAATAGTTAGATAAGTTTATGTATTATTTAGTAAGCTAACCGGGCCAAAGCATAGAAAGCCCATGGCAAGCCCATGGAAAGCCCGGTTTATCCTTTGTATAAAATCCCTCTCCACACATGGAGAGGGTGTTGGTTGAATCATTTTGCACACACAACATAGTGTGTTTTTTCATATGTTTCTCCCTTCCATCTCTCTCTCTCTCTAACTTTCTCTCTCTAGTTCATATTTGTGTGAAATCTTGAAACCTACACTAATAACCTGTTTAGGTTATAGACAAGTCTTTTGGATGGTTGGTGCTTAATAGCTACATCCAAGATACCATAACATCGAGACTTTTGAGCAATTAGGATCCATGAAAGTATAGGACAGACCTCAAACGTCAATTCGGATATGTCAATATTAGAACACAAATAAAACGATATATAAACTATGCACTAGGAAACATGTCATATACATTAGTAATGAAGTAACTTGGTTAGCACGCTTTTCTCCATATAGTCTTCTTCTCAACTTACTTTTTCGCATTTACTTTCTGTCTTAATTCTCAACATTATTCAAAACCATTTTCAAACCTGTGACAATTCAAATTATAACTAATCTAAACTTAGCTCTTGGGACGACCTCGGATTTACCAATCCTACATTACACATGACCGGGTTCTTTGCCCGTTAGTGCGTGTAGACATCGATGAACGAGTTTTTATAAATTTAAAACTTGTTAAATTATTTCTTTAAAAGAATATACGCATCAAGTTTTTGGCACTGCTGTCGGGGAGCTTAATTTAGGAGGCATGATGGGAGGAATTGACATCAGTACTCTCACCTTGGAGCAATACTTCAGGATGATTGATGAAAACCATGCATCGGGCATGGTTAATAATGAATGTGGAAGGACAATGGAAAAGAAAATCGAGGACATGATAATTGCCGAGTACATGAAATACAAAGCAAAGATGAAAAGGCAATTGTGGAGAGATTCTAAGTCATATCTTCGAACAAAATATGATAGTTGGGATGTTGGCTCTTTTCACCTTGAGAAGAATAAAACTTTGGACTACCCGTATTATATTGACGATGCTAAAATTGATGCTTATTACAATTTACCACCTTTGCTCCCTTGTTTCAAAACTATCCAACCATACATCCAACGTAAGAATGAATCCTACAAGGTGAAGCTCGATGATGAAATCAACTACATGTCTGATAGGGAATCAGTGATAAGCGAACAAGGTACAATTGATAACACTGATGCACCTGAGGCGCCTAACCTCAAACCCCATGACGAAGGAATGAGCAGCGATGATGATGTTGATGAGTGGTTTGTCGCTGAGATGGAAGAACACACAAAAAGGGGGGAAAACAAGGAAGACACACTAATTAATATCATGAAGTCATTAGTAAAAGAATGTAAGACAGTTTACAAGAGTAGGCAGATGAAAACATCCGAAACTGATATAGTTCTTTAAGCATCCTCTATGGTCAGTAATGACACTGTAGAAGAAGATAGCCATCCTTTGGGAACTCTACCATGCCATTTTCAACCTAAGGAGTTGAGCCCAGGAAGTTTTTCCCTTCCATGCATAATCAGTAGTTTTAATTTATATGTTATGACAGACTTAGGAACATGTGTTAATATTATGCCCAATTCAGTTTTTGAATACTTGAAACTAACTAATCTTAAGAAAATTGATATAATAGTTGGAATGGTCAATATGACACAACAAGCACCATTAGGAACCGTGGAGAATGTCCTTGTTAAGATTGATAAAAAAATTCCTATGCGATTTTATCGTTATTGACATGCTGAGAATCCATGGTGAAATGATGATCCTAGGCAAACCTTTTCTCGTAACCATTCATGCTCAAATTGATGTTTTCAACGGGGAAATTTCATTTGGGACTGGTGAGGATAGGGTCAAGTTTAATGTCAATGGAAACTCCCACCACTCTAACGCCACCCTTGAAAAATTTTATATGGAAACTGAGAAAGAATCCTTTAACCCCCTCGAAATAGAGGACGATCTATTTTCATATGAATCTCCTGCATGTTTACGATTTGAGCAAAACACTATAATTCACACTAATAGTGATATTGAAACCATTGATTCGCCTAGCAACACACAAGAGATAAGTGAAAGGAGTGCCAACCATCAACCAGACAATAAGAAGGACACATCAAGATGGCATGTGTGTAAACCTGTTCGAGTATTTTATGATAATGGTAGTGGCGAGGATTGCAGAATTTGGCCCACATGCAATCTCGACATAAGCTTCTGTAGTGAATGTGAAGCTGTTTATAGAAAAGATGGACATGGAATGCTCAAACAATGGGTATGTTTTTGAGATCACGAGAGACGTAATGTAAAAAGAAGTTGTATGAAATTTGTAGATTTTCTTCATGTATGTTACAGAAATAAAAAATTAACGATACAACTCAGGAACGAAGATACTATGTATGGGTTGCTCAGAACTATGAGTTTGATAAGGATAGAATCCCGTCAATAACAGTGACATTACATCCGGATAACATACATTGCCTAATGCCAGCATTACTATAGGATTCTCCACATGATGACTGGCACACCAAAACCCATACTAACTATAAGATAGGAAGATCCTCTGATCAAAGCATGCCTACAACTACTAGGGGTAACATCGGCCCATCCCCACGAAGACATCCCAAAACCGATTTAGGAAAATCGATGCAGTCAAAACCAATTGAGCCGCCTCCTTGTGATTATTCATTTGAAGAATGGTTGAAAGTTAAGATTGGGCATACTAGCATAGGAAATTATGATCGGGAAAAATTATTCAACGAATGGGTACTAGATAGCTTTGATGTCGAGGCTGACAAAGCTAATATGTTTGCTAACCCTTACTCAAGAATATTCGATGAATATATGCGAATATTCATCAACGAGGTAGAGCAATTATCGAATGAATATGAACTAAAGATAGGAAAGAAAGGATATGTTCTAGATGATGTATGGGAAAAATGTGAACAATACCACAAGGGCAGAACATACTCATGGCATAATGAAGGACATGAGGAAGAAGAACTTTAGAAATATGGGATTGAGAAAGACGAATATGCACCGCCTATAGTAAATATAGAAACCTTCAAAGTAAAAAAGGTACTCTTTCATGGGAAGAAGAAGTTTTATCTGCATTACCAAACAATTTGATGACGCTTTACCTTTAGGAAGGTCAAATTGGTCACAATTTGCCAGAATGATCCGAAAAGAATTAGTCACTAATAAGAGTGCCAAAGGAGCAATGTAGAATGGGGGTGAGTCTTACTTAAAGACTCGTTAATAAACAAAAGTGCTTGTCGGGAGACAACCCGTATTTTTATCAATAAACATATTTTTCTGCATTTGAGTTGATTTGTATATTTCTCACTTTATTTTGCAGGTTCTTTCAGCAAAGAAGTTAAATTTGAAGTCATCTAGACTCATAATCATATGGTTTACATACTACTGCAGATAGCATTTACAACGTAACACTCTCAATTACGCCGTAATCATTAAAGCTACGGTGTAATCTAATCCTTGATTACGCCGTAATCAGTCCGTCAAAATCTTAATTAAACCATATAATTACACCGTAACTATTAAGGTTACGCCGTAATCACTTTCTAAAAATCCTTCAAAAATAAGTTTGAATTAATCACAAAACCGTGTATAGTTTAAATGAACTTTTGGGCATGTTATTTGGAAACCCGCACGTGACTTAACTCGTCTACCTGGGCCACCAAGTGGTTTAAAAGGCTTGTTGCATCCGCTAAATGCAACCGTGATTCCTATGAAAGTGAGTTAGTTTTCTTATACATTTTTGTAAGCATTTAAATGCATTTAGGTTTGTTTAGTGTTTTCAGGGGAAACGAGGTTGCTCGAGAAGCGCTTAATGGGAATTCATCCTATGTCGCCATCATATAAAGCTTAGAGCAATACCCAGGGGAGTTTCTTGTTCTAATTATACTCTTATTTTTGATTTTTCATTTCTTTTATTGTACAATTAGGACATTGTACAAACCAAGTAGGGAGATGGGAGTAGAATTATCACTTGACCTATATTTTCCTTCGATTTTCTAGTTTTCTTTGAAAAATAGTGCCAATTTTAAAATTTCTTGACATGTTTTTCTTACTGAACTAGAATTAATCTTTGCCGAATGCATATTTACCCTTTATTTCTATTGGTGAGGTTAAGCCTGATGATTCCGTTTTCATTCATTATACAAATTCCACCAAAAATATGAGTGTCGGTAGTATTTTAGACTTTAGAACTTGGCATGTACATCATTTCGAGACTTAATTAATTAGCAAGAATACATGGTTCGAGAAGGCAACATTTAGGAATTCACCCAAACAGCCCATATGTGTGTGTTTATCGACTTGTTACACTTACTTGTCGACCTCCTGTGATAAAACCCTTTGTTGCACTCATTATTAGTGCAAGATACCCCTAGATCACCCTGTTGAAACCAATCCGTATTTTAACCCATATTATATATGTTTCGTTACACCTTTCCGCCTTAGCCAACCCTGTAGTCTATATTTTTCTTTGTGTTAAAATTTCTGGCTACTTAAATCCATGGTTCGGGGAAATGGGTTCTAAGATTTTTGCACTTTCGTTGAAGACATATCATTATGATCATTGAAGACCCCCTAGTATTATCATTTTCGATATTGTTCATCTCAAGTGGGGGGATGTATTATGTATTTATGACAGGAGTATTATGAAAAAAAATTGTATGAATAAACTCTTTGTGTATTGTAAAAGTTGGTTACATGTTATAATACCAACAAGTGATGAAGATGGTGTAACTATAAGCCATCTGATTTTCAAGATTGGGCTAATATGCTTCGCAATCACTCATTGTTACATCCGAAGTTAGCCCATTATGGAAGATATGATCAGGTTTTCTGGCTTGGACACTTGGACTATGAATGGACAGTAGCCAGTTATAACTACCTTAGATTATATTTGACTATTTGTTTTGTGTCTTTATTTATCACCAATTAAATGTGTTCCCATGCCTAATCCCTAATTTTTAGTTTTACTCAAATATGGGAATTGAATGCAATCATATATCTCTATTCCATCATTATGGATATGTATATGTGATTTGTCGTCCCTGTTGGTGTAACGCTTTTGGTAAAGGATTAGAAGATCCATACCCTATATCATTCTCCATCCTAACCCTTGGTTTTACTCGAATAAGGGAATTGAATGCAATCATGTATGTCTATTCCATCGTTATGGATTTATATATATGGTTTGTCGCCCTTGTTGTGTAACACTTTTGGTAAAGATTGTAGGATGATTCACTCAGTTTAAACCAGTATGGGTTACCCATGTTGCCTTCGAAAGCCATTTAGACCCTAAATCTAGTTGGTGGAGATTTGTGTACTTTCCAAGCTTATGATAGTATACATGCTATGACAGTGCTATTGAACGATTACCTTGAAAATGAAACACTTAGACTAGTTTGAGAGTTGAGTGATTTTTAATCCCCTTTTTCGTGAGGTTTTCGGCTTTGATGTTTTCTAGCATAAGTAAATTATGAATTCATTTCTCCGAGTTAAATTGGGGAAATCTCTTTATAAATTATTCTAACAGGTCTACTTGAGGGCAAGTAGAAGTCAAGTGGGGGATATTTTGTGGAAACTAGAAGGGGGGGTTGAATAGTTTACAGGTTCGTTTTCATTTTAAAAACTTTGCTTACAAAATATGTAGATTCGAGTTGTATGTTTAACCAATTTACAATATGAACAAACAATATAACAATCTAAACTAAAGCTAAATAGCAATGACAATAATATGAAGAGATAAAGAAAGGAACAATCAAACCAAGACACCAAGATTTATAGTGGTTCGACTACGAAGCTCTTCTTCGCCCTACTCCACTCCCCGAGTATCCTACTCGAGATTTCACTATGTCAACAAGCTTCATTCAGGCGGAGAAAACCATTTACACACCGCTTATGTTATCTTTCGACACTAAGCTAAATGTCGAGTCTTAATCTTAGCTAGAACCAATCTACCACTTCACAATCAATACACAATCACTAGATCTACACTATCGAATTTACATAATATTCAAATCACACAAAAACACAAGATAATTACAATCGAGATTTGATACTTAGAAGAAAGGATGAGAGATCACTAATCAACACTTCATTTCTTGGCGAATACGAGTGTTCTTCTTTTGCACTTGAATAAGAGGGAAGAGATGAGAAGAATAGATTAGATCACTTGAAACAAGATCAAGATATGTTAGTAATCAAGATATTTAGTGAGAGAAAGAAGGTTTTTTTAGAGAGAAAGAAGTATGAGAAAATTCGTGCAAAGAGGTCTGATTTTCTGCAAGGAATAGAGCAGTATTTATAGGCAAGAAAATCCAACGATCACTGGTGGCGGTCCCGGTGGTCCCAGATATACAAGGGGGCCGCCAGGTAGACCACACTCCCTTTTTTTTCTTTTTGTGGGGAAGGTTGTATCTGGTATAGAAGCTTCCATTTTGGGGGGAAATTAATATAGTAGTTTGGACTGTGAAATCCGTTTGGATTTTCTCTAATTTGTATGGGTCTACTATAACAAATACAATACCACATAATTAATATCTACTGTTGCACTAAGCTCATGACACCGAAGCTCGACATATATGTATGCAATTTAATGCACAAAAAGGTGCCCGTGCAGATGTTCAAACCCGTAAACATCCAAATTGTTCCGACATGTATGCATTCGTTGTTTCAGTACAGTCGAAACTAGTGAGAGCTACTCACCCGAAACAGGGATTTGTTCATCCCAACTAGATCTATTTATACACTCGCGCTTCCTGTAACCGGGTCTCCGTGGCAAGAATTTAACAATTCATGATAATGGGCAATGGAGGGTTATGTTACTTAGGCAAACACGTAAACAGGAGATGATAACCGAAAACACTTGTGTCCAATAAAAATTAACTATTGTATTCGTAAATAGCTTTGAGTAATTAAATCCATAAGTAGAAAAAGAGTGTGATATAAATCAAGTAATTGAGTTTGCAATGAGCATGTAAACAATTTCATAAACGTGTATACAAATGAATATGTGACAAAGTATGAAGCCAAGTTTGAAATCAACCATGTAATTGTGTTTGTAATGGATTGCAAAATCAAGTACGTAAAAGATATTGCAAACGAATATGTAACAAGTTGTATTGAGCATGTATTCTCCCCTGGATTGTAACAGCAATTGTAAAACAAAGAGAAAGAGGGCGATATAAACTACATCGATGACGAAGACGATTGGCGGAAAGTACACCATTGAGTACATGACGCAAAAACGGAAACTGATAGAAACGGCTAACAAGAAGTTGAGCTTAACTTAACTGCTAAGTCTCTCTAAGCTAGGGTAATGCGTTTGGGTTTCCTGACTGTATTGGTATGTCACGCGACATGTGATAAAAGATTAGATTTAAGATTGTAATAGTTCGGAGGGTTGGTTAAATTTTAAATAAATCAAAGTAAACGCAAGAAAAGTGCTGTAAATATATTCCGTATATATTACATAATGAAAAGTGACCAAATACATATTTCATATCGTGAATTGTGTAACAAGATACCCACCCAAAAGAATAACCCGAATCGTATATGATACACAACATGTGTGTCATCTAAAAGATGATAAATAAGATAAAATTGTTTAATTATATACTACCTCCGTCCCAAAATTATTGTCCACTTTTGACTTTCTAAGTCTTTCTTTCTCAACTTTGACCTTAAATATTTTTTGTTTGTGCTATTTAATATTGATGCATAATATAATGAATGGATTTGAGTTTTAGTGTTATTTGTCATTGACTATAATTTTTTCAAGTATTATGTAACATAAAACAAAATTATTTAGAGTCAAAGTTGACAAAGAAAGACTCAGAAAGTCAAAACTGGACAATAATTTTGGGACGGAGGTAGTAATACTTTCCAAGTATTATATAAGAAAGATGATAAAAATCAAAGAAACTAAATAATTCGACACGTTCCCGGATATCCCCAAATGGTTTAATAGAAGTTCATTTATAAAAACAGGCGCACGTTTTAAAGTTGCGTATTAGATAGATGAAATCTCTAGAATTATCGCTTACGCTTGATTATCGGGTCATCACGATTTAATAATTCTTAAGACCTTTCAAGATAATAAATAAAGTAGATTTGTAAAAATTTATTAAACGTAGCGGTTTACAAAAATCCGGCGATGACCTATTTGTTTATTAATGTTTTCATATTAAACAAAAATTACTTATTTTCTCCCTCAATTCAGTGCTTGTTGCAAACCAACCACATCTTTAACAGCTATTATAAACCACAGAAAAACAGAATTAATAAATAAAAAATATTTTTTAACCAATTTAATTTTTTTTTACCACTTTAGATCCGGTTTAATATGTAAATATATATATGAAATCTTTTAAATGTTATTATTCGATTTATGTAAACCAAACGCTCCCTAATGATTCTGTTAAACCAAACACACCCCTTGGGTGTTTTTATCAAACAATCATAACTTTTATTGGGGGTTTTTATTTACCAACGCAAACCAACGCCCCTCTACTTGTCGTCCTAATAAACCACACGCACCCTGCTTATTTTAAGTCGAAACCAAACGCACCCTCGGTGCCTTTACGCAGCCAAACGCACCCCTTGGGTGGCTGTCACAGCCAAACGCACCCCTAGATGGTATACACAGCTAAACCAAACGCCCCGTTATTTACTTTCGCAGCCAAACGCACCCTTACCCATGAAAACACAACACAAGCGCAGCCCTTGCTGCGGCATAACAACCAAACGAGAACCCCTAAACAGCCCTTGCGGCTGTTAATACCAAACCAAACACACCTTGGTGCAAGTGGCAGAACCAAACGCTCCCTCATGGTGTCGAGACTAAACAAGCGCAGCCTATAGCTGCTGACCCGGACCCACACGAACCCTTTCTGTCGTTTGAACCACACGCACCATTTCGATATTTATAACAGCCAAAGACCTTTGGTGTTGGGCTGTTACAACCAAACGTGCCCCATTTTTTTGGTGATGCCATCAAACCAAAACGGACCCTAGCTGATACTAAACCAACCGCACCATATGTGGTTTGTTATCAAAACCACACGCACCCTAGGTGCGGTGAACAGCCAAACCGAACGCACCCTCGCCGGTTTCTACATCAACCCAACGCACCCTATACATTTTTATAACAAATCAAACGCACCCTCTAGTGGTGGTCTGGTGGTTGTGGTGATGGCGGCGGGGGGGGGGGGGCCCCCCCCCCCGGGGGGGGGGGGGGTGGGGGGCGCGGGGGGGTTGGGGGGGGGCCAATCGCACCCCGCGGTGCTTGTAACACAAACCAGCCGCACCCCTGTGGTGCGGTGGCTGTCACCGAACCCAACCATCCTTGTGGTGGTGATGGGTGACGTGAGATGGTGATGAACGCGGGCTGAGACAGCCGGAGGGGGAGAGGAGACCGCGAGTGAGGGCGAGTGATTATGGGGATCGGGTAGATCGGGCTATGAGGAGTATATTTGGTCTTGGCCGGAATACCCGCCGGAAAACTTTTCCGGCGGCGGCGGCATGGTGGCCGGCGGCGGCAGGTGGCTGCCGGAATTCATGAGGGAGAGAGAGATTAGTGATGAGTATGTGTGTGTGTATAAGAGATGAAATGAAATGAAAAATATATATATAAATTATATATATATATAATTATATAAAAGTTATAAAATATATGTGGCAAGTCCCAATAAGTTCGGGGTTTACTTTGTAAATATTTCCAAGGGGCCAAAAGTGTAACATTTGAGTAACTTTTATAAATATTGGTTCGGGACTCATTTGGACCACGTAATGGATGATTCAACGCACGAAACTTGTGCCATTGTTTTCTAAATCATTTTTCTGATAAAAATGAGTATTCACTCGACTATTTTTCGTAAACGTTTTATAATATTTATTTAAAACGTTTATTATTTATTTTGTATATTTCCGATAAACTTGTCCGTAAAATGATCTTTTTACTCGAATATTTGTGTCTTCAACAAACGTTACTGAATAAAATGTTAAATAATTTATTAAATATTCTTATTTAATAAAACGTGATAATTAAATGTAATTTAATTATTTTTGTGCCGGTACTCGTTCTTGATTCTAAAATCTTGCGAGGGCATTTCAGTCACCTTCTGACTGTTTTCGGGTCTCGGTCAAAACTAAAAAGTTGTCAGGAATGTCGTTTTACATCAAATTGCTTTAGAGTCCGAGTCGTGAATACGTGATTTAGATGATCGTTCTTATAAGTCAAGCCAGACCCTAAAAGTCAAAGATTGAAATCGTCATTCAAAATTTCAAAAATTCTCGGATGTTACAGTACCTACCCCTTAAAGAAATCTCGTCCCGAGATTAAATTCGTGTTATCCGATTGTGTGACTAAGGAAAGACTTAAGGTTTAATAAACTCGTTCTAAACAAGACGCTGATAACTTTATTCAGCAAAATTCGGTGTTTCTACACTTCTCAATCTACCAAAAAATTTTGGCTAGATAGTCCATGATATTTAATCCACAAGAACGAGGTATCTCAAATGAAAACATTACAGATCTATATGACTGGTTATAACCGCCATAAAGGAAAGTCTTAATTATAGTACAACCTCAGAAAGAAAGTGAAAGTTTGCGTGGAATATTTTGTATAAGTTTTTTCAAAATGTCCCGAGGCACTCATATCTTAGTTTCTATCAATTTTGTAATGTTTTGAGTAATTTAACTCAACGTGGCTTCTTGACGAAAGTACCCAACTTACATTGCCAAACAAGTTAAGTAATCGGTCGAGCCTATAGCCTTCCTATCAGTGTCCCGAAATGAATATTCCAACAATCTGTTTCGTCTGATAGTGTTTTATCTCGTTTAAGGGGAGTTGCCTTACCTATTGGATAAAGTTGTACCAGTTGGGACCGCTCCAGGGCCCAACAACAGCAACCATGAAAATTATAACAAACGGCGATAGGATGTTGTACTCAGTCTGTTAGCTCCACAGACAGTTTACGATTGCAAGGATTTGCAATAGCAACAGTAATAACTTAAGAATGAGATAAGGTAGCTCCAAGCGAGGTTTTTTATGAATTCTTCTAGAGTGGTCATAGACACGATTGTGTCTCTAGACCCTTTTAACGGATTTTGATGATTATCGATTTCAGGTTCATACTCGTGTCGTATCGGATACCATTAAGCCCACTCATTTATAATTTCTTATTTACATAAAGAAGCGTCCAAATTTATGTAAGTAAGAAATGATAAACTTATGGTTCGGTGATTTATAATTTATTTATTTAACTGAAGAGGCGTCCCAATCCTTTCAAATAAATAAATTATAAATCATCCTACTTAATAATTCTTGGTGCAATACGCGTACTCTCATAACCTTCAAGGTGATGGATGACATAACGATGCATGTGCTCTAATGAGTATAGGACGAGTGATTTAAAACTCGTCTTTGGAGGCGAAAAGTAAAACTATCAAAGGAACTACATACAGTTCAAGATAGATAATGAGTACTCGGTTAGAGTAAACAAGGTAAATGTCTTTATGAACGAGTCAACATAGCGATTACCATATCAATCCTCCTATTACAAGTCCCGCCTATACAAGACTTGTAACATTTAGATTCATACATAATCCCATGTAAACAGAATTATAACGGCCTCCGTGTATACTAAAGTATATAAAGAAATTAAGAAATATATATTATTAGAGACCATTGTTTAGACTTACAAATGTTTGAGAACGAAATAGAGACCATTGTGCACTCACAATGTTCTAAGAGGTAATAAGAACCATTGTAAAACTCACAATTTCAGAGGACGAAGTGATACCAATGCACAACACAAATGTCTTGACATAGAATGAGACCAATGTGCAACTCACAATGTCCTTTAAAAATTATCCTGCATTATATAGAAATACTCTAATATAAAATAATCGTACTAAATACCCGTAAGGAATGCAAGCATATATATATAATAATTATGTTATGTCACGTAGCACTTAATGCAATACCGTAATGTAAGCACATAATCAAGTAGTGTGTATGCACTTTGAAAATGTATGAATTGTGATGCGAATATTTGTGAAGAAACTGTTATAAGTAGTCTATGGTTGGGTAAAATATGCAACCTAGTTCTCTATAACCAGTGCTCTGATACCAATCTGTAACACCCCCAAAAATCACAACGCAGCGGAATACCACTTGGGGTGCTACTTCATAATACACAGCAATAGATACAAGAGAACGACCTCTAAATGTGTCGTTTGAAAAATAACATTGTTGATTTAATCAAAATCTGAATTTAATATAACATTTGTCCCATAATTGCATCACAGTGAAAAGCTTGTATGTATAGACTCCAATGCACATCAAATAATCCAAGCATCTAATTCACCTGAGAAAAACATGCTTAAAAGTGTCAACATTAAAGTTGGTGAGTTCATAGATTAGTTTAAGTATGAATGTAAGTTTCAACAAATATATTTATCCACTGTGTCATCACAGTACCATGTAAAATGTTTATAAAATGCGCACGACCCATTTTAACTCACCAAAAGTATCAATCTTATCCCAAAGATTTTATAAAGAATGCATAACACATTTTATGTCACCAAAAGTACCAAATCTTATCCCAAAGATTTTATAAAGAATGCACGACACATTTTATGTCACCAAAATGTTCCATGTATGTATTTGTTGGGGAGGCCCGATAGTCCCAACGTTATAATCCGACATGTTATAACGTTCGTTCCCAGTGATAGCTAGTCACCCGAACGGGGGTTGTCAATCCCGAATAGATCTATTTTATATCATTCGCGTGGACATCACGCTATAATGTTCGTTACCAGCGATAGCTTAATCACCCGAACAGGGATCCACACCCGAATAGATCTATTTTATAACATTCGCGCTCACCCTCCAAGTGATTTACAGTTCATGACGCTGTGACGTAGACTTGTATGTACCCAATTTGGGCAGTGATACAAATAATGCGTATATACTCCCGTTACCGGTGTCCCCTCCAAGAACACCCGGGCAGTAATTTTGTTGTTGGCCCCGCAGGCGCCAATCAAATCGTAATCCGACAATCATTTCAAAAGTAAAGTATGCATTTGTGACCAAAAATGAAGTCAAATAATGTATCCCATAGCGAGCTATGCAAATAAGTATGTAAACCAATTTGTAAACAATCATGTAAATGCATTTGTAAACAAGCATGTTCTCACCCCAAATATATGTAAAACGAGTAAAAACAGGGGAGCTATAAACTCACCTTGATCAAAGACCACGATCAAATAATCCAAATAAATCACAACCGAATCTGCAACGATCTCGGCCACGACCCTATAATTATCGTCGCTGCTATTGATCTACACGTATAAATCGACCAACGATGCGTACATCGTTACCACGAAATCATACATATTTTTATATGTATACATACATATATACATGTGATGAGAAATCCACTTGCGCGTCTTTAAACCTTAACCCTTGGTATATTATATGAATATATACTATTTTCCGTCTAATCATAACTTATGTCGAATATTTATCGAAAGTTACTATTTTAGACTCTTCGTTTTTAGGACCGAACAATGGTCCTAAATATAATTAATTGAAATAATAGATCAACCGACCTTTAGTTTTGACCCGCTATGTCTTAATTTTAAAACTGACAATCCTCGCGGCAAAGTAAAACGTCATTACGAACAACTTTCGTGTTTCGCCGGAAGGCTGAAACGGACTCGAAAGTGCTCAAATCGTTTAATTAATAATCTGCCAGATTTAATATATATTAAAATTAACTTATTTTCTACTAAAGTATATATTTCGATTACACTCCAGTTTCTTCGTTATTTGGATTTAAAAGTCCCGTTTTATATCAAAACGTCCGTCAAAATATAATTTGTTATATTTTGTAAACCAAAGTCTAACTTTTCAACATCTCGAATCCCGAATCTCATGTTCCGTTTTCTGCTCACAATGTACCGTTACAAAAACGCGCCAAAGTCCGTTTTTAGTTCAAATCTCGTCTAAACTATATCTAGTATCGCTTATACATTAATATTAATCCCGTTTTAAATATTAATATCATATTTTACTTAGACGTCGCAAGTTTCAATGGATTTCATCACATATAATTAATCGATCAATATAAACGAAATAATCGAATACTTTTAAATTAAACGCACCCTTTTTCGGTGTCAACACAATCAAACGCACCCGTTTCGGTGTCACAATAACAAACGCACTCATTTCCGTTGCAAACCAAACCCGACCAAACAACCCGACGCCCCGGCTGTCCCCGGCTGTTTCGCAGCCAAACACACGCACCCGACCCGGCTGATGGACAGCCAAACGCACCCTTGTGCGTGGCTGTTAAGCCAAACGCACCCTTGGGCTGTTTTGACAGCCAAACGCACCCCTTGGCGTTTCTGTCTAAACCAAACACACCCTAAACTGCTTCTATCACAAACCAACGCACCCTCTTTGGGGCTGTCATAAACCCACAATCCCGACGCACCCCGTATGGTGATAAACCATGAAACCAAACGTACCCCGGCTGTCCCGACAGCCAACCAAACCAACGCCCCTTCGTTTCTATAAACAAAACCAAACGCCCCTTCGTTTCTATAAACAAAACCAAACGCCCCTTCGTTTTTATAACAAAACCAAACGCCCCTTCGTTTTTATAACAAAACCAAACGCCCCTTCGTTTTTATAACAAAACCAAACGCCCATTCGTTTCTATAACAAAACCAAACGCACCTACGATGTGAGTATGAAACCAACAGCACCCTCTTGGTGCTAAGCCGAAACCAAACGCACCCATGTAGGGCGGCTGTGATGATGATGATGGTGGTATGGGTCGCGGTAATGGAGTGGAGAGAGTGGTCACGAGGTGATGGAGATGGTGTAGGGTGGCATAGCAGCGGCGTGGTGGTGGTGACAGTGGGGTGGCGGTGGTGGCGAGTGGCGGAGAGTGAGTATGGGGATCGGGTAGATCCGGTCGTGAGGACCACTTTTGGTTTCGATCGGAAAAACCCGCCGGAAAAGTTTTCCGGCGGCGGCAGCGCGGTGGTGGCCGAAATCCGGCGGCGGTGGTGGCGGAGGGGTGGTGGCCGGATAATGGGGGAAGGAGAGAAAGTGGGGTGTGTGTGTGTATAAGTTGAAATGGAAATGAAAATTTTAATATATAAATTTTATATATATATAAAACTTTAATATTAAAATGTAATATGTTTAATAGTTGAGGGTTTGTTTCGTAAATATTTTACAAAAAACAATCACACCAGCCCATTGTGGCAGTTTAACATCCGAAACAAACACCCTTATGTTGTTAACATACAAACCGGACGCACCCTTGTGGTTCTTCTTTAAATCGAACACACCCTTGGTGGTTCGATTGCGATGGTAGCAAGGATGGTGGGGATGGCTGTGGAAGGTGATGATGATGTATAGTGGTGTATGACGATGGTGGTGGCAGCGGGTGGCGGTGGTGGCGAGTGGCGAAGAGTGGGTATGGGGATCGGGTAGATCCGGTCGTGAGGACCACTTTTGGTTTCGATCGGAAAAGCCCGCCGGAAAACTTTTCCGGCGGTGGCGGCCTGAGGTGGTGGCCGGCGGTGGTGGCCGGATATAATGAGAGAGAGAGGATGAAGATGATGAGTGTGTATAAATGAGTAATGAAATGAAATGTAAAAGAAAATTGTGTATATATAAAATTAATTGTGACAAGTTTTAATAGTGTAGGGTTTATTTTAACTTTTTTAATATAGTTTTCGATAATCATCGGTTCGGGACTCGTTTGAAAGACTTAACGGACGATTCAACTCTCGAAACTTGCGCCATTGTTTTTCGAATCATTTTTCTGATAAAAATGAGTATACACTTGAATAAATTTCAAAAATATATGTTATTCATTTGTGACCGGTTTCGCCTCGTCCGAAATAAAAATGGATTTAAGCTCGAGTTTTCGCGTTATCAACAACGCTTTTAATTAAAATGATGACTAATTTATTTAATATTTTTATTAAATAAATACTGATAACTAAAAACAATTTAATTATTTTTGTGGGTCCTCGTTGTATGTTGTTCGTTAAATGTTTGCGGTGCTGTTTTAGCCCTTTTCGGCTCGTTTCCAGGAATTTCGTTTTACATCAAATTGCTTTAGAGTCCGAGTAATAAAAACGTGCTTTAGATGGTCGTTCTTATAAGTCAAGCCAGACCCTAAAAGTCAAAGATTGAAATCGTCATTTAAAATTTCAAAAATTCTCGGATGTTACAGGTACGTTTACTTTGAACGATCATTTTGCCACTACCTTATTTGACTCTGGTGTCGACTATAGTTTTGTTTCTACTACTTTTATACCTCTGTTAGGCTTAGAGCCCAGCAATTTAAGTTTCAGATATGAGATTGAGATAGCTAGCGGGCAGCTAGTAGAGATTGATAAGGTTATTAAGGGTTGTAAACTAGAAATCGAGGGTCATGTCTTTGACATCGATTTGATAACTTTTGGACATGGGAGTTTTGATGTGATTATAGGTATGGACTGGTTGTCTAACTATAAGGCTGAAATAATTTTCCATGAGAAGGTAGTGAGGATACCATTACCGGATGGCAAGGTGCTTAGAGTAGTGGGAGTAAGACCGGAAGAGAAAGCGAGATTGTTGATGAGTGCTAAGGCTAGTGATAAAAATAAGAAGAGATTGTTGTGGTT
>BQNB010054771.1:7139-9639 GCA_026074375.1 Tanacetum coccineum | reverse complement strand
TAGGGTTTAGGGTTTAGGGTTTAGGGTTTAGGGTTTAGGGTTTAGGGTTTAGGGTTTAGGGTTTAGGGTTTAGGGTTTAGGGTTTAGGGTTTAGGGTTTAGGGTTTAGGGTTTAGGGTTTAGAATTTAGGGTTTAGGGTTTAGGATTTAGTGTTTAGGGTTTAGGGTTTAGGGTTTAGGGTTTACTATAAAAATTAAATGTTACTCAAGTTTTCCCGCCAAAAAAAACTCTTTTTTAGCTTTGTAGTTTAGGGTTTAGGGTTTAGTGTTTAGGGTTTAAGGTTTGGGTTTAGGATTATTGGGTTTAGGGTATAGGCCTTTTTACTTTAAAAGTTAAATTTTATTCAAGTTTTCCAGCTAAAAAAATCTTCTTTTTTTAACTATGAAGGTTTAAGGTTTAGGGTTTAGGGGTTAGGATTTACGGTTTAGGTTAGGTTTAGGGTTTAGGGTTTAGAGTTTAGGGTTTAGGGTTTAGGGTTTAGGGTTTAGTGTTTAGGAGTTAGGGTTTAGGGGTTTTTTTGGGTAAAAGGGACACTACCCCGGCAAAAATAAGGTTTAGGGTTTAGGGTTACGGTTTAGGGTTTAAGGTTTATGGTTTAGGGTTTTGGGTTTAGGGTTTAGGGTTTAGGGTTTATGGTTTAGGGTTTAGGATTTTAGATTTAGGGTTTACTATAAAAGTTAAATTTTATTCAAGTTTTCCTGCCAAAAAACTATTTTTTTTAACTATGAAGGTTTAGGTTTTATGGTTTAGTTTTATGGTTTTGGTTTAGGGTTTAGGGTTTAGGGTTTAGGGTTTACGGTTTAAGGTTTAAGGTTTAGGGTTTAGGGTTTAGGGTTTAGGGTTTAGGGTTTAGGGTTTAAGGTTTAGGGTTTTGGGTTTAGGGTTTAGGGTTTAGGGTTTAGGGTTTAGGGTTTAGGGTTTAGGGTTTAGGGTTTAGGGTTTAGGGTTTAGGGTTTAGGGTTTAGGGTTACTATAAAAGTTAAGTTTTATTCAAGTTTTCCTGCCAAAAAAACTCTTTTTTTTAACTATGAAGGTTTAGGGTTTAGGGTTTAGGTATTAGGGTTTAGGGTTTAGGGTTTAGGGTTAAGGGTTTAGGGTTTAGGGTTTAGGGTTTAGGGTTTTAGGATTTTGTTTTGAGTTTTAGGATTTAAGCTTAGGGTTTACTATAGAAATTAAACTTTACTCAAGTTTCCCGCCAAAAAAAACTCTTTTTTTTTCTTTGAGATTTAGGTTTATGGTTTAGGGATTAAGATTTTTGGATTTTTGGATTTTTGGGTTTACTATAAAAATTAAATTTTACTCAAGTTTTCCTGCCAAAAAACTCTTTTTTAACTATGAAGGTTTAGGTTTAGATTTGAGGGTTTAGGATTTGGTTTAGGTTTTTATGGTTTAGAAATTTAGTGTTTAGGATTTAGGATTTTAGGATTTTTGGGTTTTTGGGTTTACTTTAAAAATTAAACTTTACACAAGTTTTCCCGCTAAAAAACTATTTTTTAACTATGAAGGTTTAGGGTTTATGGTTTAGGGTTTAAGATTTTATTGTTAGGTTTAGGGTTTGGGGTTTAGGGTTTGGGGTTTAGGGTTTGGGGTTTAGGGTTTGGGGTTTAGGGTTTGGGGTTTAGGGTTTGGGGTTTAGGGTTTGGGGTTTAGGGTTTGGGGTTTAGGGTTTGGGGTTTAGGGTTTGGGGTTTAGGGTTTAGGGTTTAGGGTTTAGGGTTTTGGGTTTTGGGTTTTGGGTTTTGGGTTTAGGGTTTAGGGTTTAGGGTTTAGGGTTTAGGGTTTGGGGTTTAGGGTTTAGGGTTTAGGGTTTAGGGTTTAGGGTTTAGGGTTTAGGGTTTAGGGTTTAGGGTTTAGGGTTTAGGGTTTAGGGTTTAGGGTTTAGGGTTTAGGGTTTAGGATTTTAGGTTTAGGGTTAAGGGTTTATGGTTTAAGGTTTAGGCTTTAGGATTTTAGGTTAAGGTCAAGGGTTTAGGGTTTAAGGTTTAAGGTTTAGGGTTTAGGGTTAGGGTTTAGGGTTTAGGGTTTAGGGTTTAGGGTTTAAGGTTTAGGGTTTAAGGTTTAGGGTTTAGGGTTTAGGGTTTAAGGTTTAGTGTTTAGGGTTTAGGATTTAGGTTTAGGGTTTAAGGTTTAGGGTTTAGGGTTTAGGGTTTAGGGTTTAAGGTTTAGGGTTTATGGTTTAGGGTTTAGGGTTTAAGATTTAGGGTTTAGGCTTTAGAGTTTTGGTTTTATGTTTTTGGTCTTAGGGTTTAGGGTTTAGGGTTTAGGGTTTAAGGTTTAAGTTTTAGTGTTTAGTGTAATAGGGTTTTGGGTTTAGGGTTTAGGGTTTATTGTTTAGGATTTAGGGTTTTGGGTTTAGGATTTAGGGTTTAGGGTTTAGGTTTTGGGTTTAGGGTTTAGGGTTTTGGGTTTTGGGTTTAAGGTTTAGGGTTTAGGGTTTAAGTTTTAGGGTTTAGGGTTTAGGATTTTAGGTTTAGGGTTAAGGGTTTATGGGTTAAGGTTTA
>BQNB010054770.1:0-39406 GCA_026074375.1 Tanacetum coccineum | reverse complement strand
TCATTTAAAACTCAATATATACGTAACGTAAAAGAAAACACACACATGACATAATTCTGAGGTGAAAAACTATATAGATCCTCTCCTATCAACTACCTTCAACAATCTCCGACATAACCACCACTACACCGCCCGATCACCGCCGTTCGAACCACCGCAGTTCAAACCACCACTACACCGCCATAGCAGCACCTTTTTGTCACTATTTTGGAGGTTATTAGATTAAAATTGGCTCTTCAAAAGGTAAAATTCTTACACTTTCATCATTCACATATTTGTAATCGGTGTTTAGTTTGACGATTGCTTGTACTATTTGTTCATTAAATACTTTTATCGCTATCATTGCAGCAAATTGATTCAATTTCATAATGCATATCAACTGTTTGATGAAATGCCTGAACGAATGTTGCGCAAGCTGTGATCTTTATTTGTTGATTCATTGTTTTAGTAGTCTTGATAGTACTTACGGTTATGCTTTTATGGATTTAGTTTTCACTCGACAAATGTATAGGTGAACGACTTCAATAAGCACATTTACAACTACAAGAATCATAAGAGGTGTGAACAACCTCGTCACATGTGAAAATATACGTCTCGTAGCGTTTTAAGATGTGTGAAAAACTTGGTCACATGTGAAAATATACGTCTTGTAGCTTTTTAAGATGTGTGAAAAACATCTTCACATGTGAAGATATACGTCTTGTAGCTTTTTAAGATGTGTGAAAAACATCTTCACATGTGAAGATATACGTCTTGTAGCTTTTTAAGATGTGTGAAAAACATCTTCACATGTGAAAATATACGTCTTGTAGCTTTTTAAGATGCGTTAACAACTTTGTCACATGTGAAAATATACGTCGCGTAGCTTTTTAAGATGTGTGAAAAACTACTAATAGTGTTTCTTCATTAGTAATAATCCAAAAAGCTACATTATATATGTTTTCTATTTTAATTTAAAGGGTTTAAAAAATTGATCCATTAGTCAAAACTTGTTGTACTAATCTTTTGGCTGATCGTTTCTTGCGACTTCGACTTCTATTTTGGTTACTAATTTCAAAGAAACTGTATCATTATCTTGTCTTAGATCTCTTTGCTCATTGTTTTGCATTGTATTAATGCAGTTGATTTTTGGGTGTCTGGTCTTCACTTCTGATACAACAGACTGCACATTGAATTGCTTTGGCTGAAAACATGGCTTGTTAATGCATTCTTTGACCTTTGAAGTATTGGACTCGATACGGGCTTCTCTCCAGTCAGGTACGCTTGTGAGTTTGAAGGTGAAACATAGTACTCTTCTTAATCATTGGAGACTGATCTTTTACCTGCTTTTTTAGCCATATGGTTAGCATTGTGAATACCTGCCATCGTCATAGTTTCTGTAGCCATCTTTGTCGGTCTTATGGCCTGGTTCATGGGTTCTCGTCTCTTAGGAGAGATAGTCTTCTTAACCGTCGGTGACCCCGATTGGTCACTTTTCTAGCTATCCAGAGACTCTTTGTTTTCCAACACGTCTTCTTTAGGTTCATTGTTTTCAATATCCTGCTTAATGTCTCCTAGAGATACTTCCCTATGTGTTTTTAAACTCAATGCATCTACGATCTTTTCTACCATCCACCATAAACCAAGGCTTTGGCTTTTTTGTCGACTCGTCATTGTCTTCTTGCTGTTGTAAAGCTGGTTCAATCTTTAGTTCAACGACTTGAGATGTAAGACTTGTGATAGTCTTTGTAAAATCATCCAGGTTGGGAGGGATTTCTTTCAAATCTTATGGTAGCTTAATTTCCAAATTATAAACTTATGTCTTTAACCCTTGTATTTCTTCAGTCAGTTTATTAAACTTAAAGGGAAGATCCTTCAGCTCAGTTGGTAGTGAGCTGCTAAAGTCACGAGCAGATAAAATCTTAGAGAATTCAGTTTTTAAAGACTTTACCAGAAGCTCATTGATTTATCCCATATTAGGAAAGAATGGTAGAGCTTTTAGGAGAGCAGCTTCAGCTTCAGCTTTATTCTTCTCAAGTTCCAGCTTGTACTTTTAGGACTGAAGAATAAGGACTTGGTTGGTAAGCTCTTGAATTTGAGAAGACCTAAGACATAAGGTTTTAGGAGCTAAAGTATCTTTAGTTTCAGCACTAGTAGTAGCATGAACTTCATCCTCCTCATCTGCATCACTATCATCAACAATAATGACAGGAGCATCCTCAGGTGAGTCTAGGTCTTTGAAGTTAGGTTGCACATCTAACACCGTCTTTGCTAGATCTTCTAACTTGATTGTGCTGGAGGCTTCTTCTTCCTTAACTTGTCTAGCAACAGAGTTGGCCCCTTTTCCTATTGAGGGTTAGGTGAGGACAGTTTCCAACCCTTCACTAATAGATTAGCTTTGGTCTGCAAGAACATGTGGGTCAGTACCTGCAGATATATGATCAAATGAAGTGTTTTTGGTTCCTTCATCCATACTCTATTGTTGAGGTATAAAGTCATTAGGAGCAGATAATCCAGGATCAACTTCAGCTGTAGAATCTGCTAAAGCATCATATCCTAATGCAGACTCAAAGTGAATAATGAAAGATGCTGAAAAGATAGGTTTATTTAAATTAAATGCTAACATACCACTACTGAGCTGAGGGTTGGCTCTTGCTTCACTGATGACCCTTAAAGAGGTTAGGCCACCAGTTGCTTGTTGGTCCTCTTTATGCATTTCAGTATCTACAGGTGTAGAAACTGAAGGTTGGCTTTAAGTTTAAGTCCATGGCCGAGCTGGACTCTTTTCTTTTCTTAGAATGGCCAATTTTGGAACTAGTGGGTGCTTTAGAGGACCCACCTTTGTTGCCTCTTTGCTGGACACAGAGGGTTGTTTTGAAGAAGTTGAATGCTTCTTGTGTCTAGGTTTAGCTACAGGCTTTAAGCCTTGGGGAACCCTCTCAACATTGGAAGAGGGTTTAGGAGCTTTAAATACCACTGGCTCATTTTTACTGCATATAGCTAACATGTGGTTTGTGAAGAGAGGTTCTTCAGGTTGGTTGGGATTCAGTGCCTAATTGTTAACACTGAACACTTGAGTAGGGTAGAGTGTGATTCACCATCTCTATAGTGTTCCTTCATCGTGTGCATTATCAATAGAGATAGAAATCTAGTGTAAGGCATGACCTTTTCCCTATGTTTTTGTTTAGTTTCATGATGATGTCTTCCCAAAAGATACTGGCATAGTCAATGTTGATCCCATTTGCTAGACTATACAGTATGATGGCATCTAGGGGTGTCAGTAGGGTCGGGTTGACCCGACCCGAACCCGATAAGGTTTATTGGGTCAGGTTAAATCAGGTGAAAAAATTTATTTGGGTTGACATCACCCGAACCGGACAACCCAATAGTGTTATCGGGTCGGGTTAGGGTTAAAAAAATACTATCGGGTTAGCGGGTCAACCCGATAAGACCCGAAAATAAAAAAACTAGTTTTTTAATTTACACTTTTTTTAAAAGCCCAATACCATGTACAAATTTGCATGAGACGTTTGGTTACCCAATACCTCTTTAACATAAGAAACCCTTCCCTCTAAAAAATTCATTTTCCTTAAATCGAACCATTTACATCTTCTTCATATTTTGCCTCACAAGATCATCATCATTCAAAGAAAAGGTAATTGTGTAGGGTTTGTTGTTTGATTTTTAGTTGAAGTTTTGACATATTAGGTTATTAGTTTTCTTATTAGTTATTATGTTGTTGATGTTTCTTTTATTTTATTATTGTTAGATGACGTTGGAATCAAACTCTGTGAATCAAACACCTGTTGAGGTTGATAACAGTGACATGGAGGAGGAGGAGGAGTAAGAGGAGGGGAAGGTAGAACAACCAAAGGGTCACAAAAAATCACCTGTATAGATCGATTTTGATGAACTAAAGCTTAAAAAGGTGAGCAACCTATCGACAAAAAAAGTGTAAACATTGTGCTAGAATTTACAAATGCCACTCTAGAAAGCATGGTATTACAAATCTTAAAAATCATCTACTGACATGTAAACCATACTTAGCAAAACAAAGTAAGTCTCAAAGTGGTGATGCAAAAAAGATGATGGCATGGAAGTTTGATCAACAAAAAAGCAAGGAAGCTTTAACACACATGATAATTGTCAATGAGCTCCCATTTAGCTTTGTGCAGAATTCAGGTTTTAGGTATTATCAAAGAATCAACCAACCTCTATTTGATGTTTCGTGTCGAGGTACAATAACACAAGAGTGTTTAGGGTTGTATTTACAAGAAAAGAACAAGCTTCGTGAAACAATTAGGAAAAATATTGGTAGGGTTTGTTTGACTACCGACGGTTAGACATCCGAGACTAAGAAGAGTTATATGGCTCTTACGGGTCCCTTTATAGATAATAACTGGAATTTGGTCAAGAAAGTGTTGAACTTTTGTCGTCTTGATGGTCATCGAGGGATTGATATAGGAAAAGGGGTTGAAAATTGTTTGAATGAATGAGGTTTCTCTAATATTTTGTCTATTTCAGTTGATAATGCAAGCATAAATGATAGTGCTATTGGTTTTATGAAGCTGATATTTGAAAAAAACGATGATTGTTTGTTATCAGGAGAATGGCTTCATATTAGATGTGCGGCTCATGTTGTCAACCTTATAGTGCAAGATGGCATAAAACATGTTGGTAGTTCGATTAAAAGCATTAGGTATGCAGTTAAGTGGATTAAGAAGTTGGGTACTAGGATTGAAAAGTTTAATAAATGTGCTCGAAGTGCTAGATGTGATAACACTAAGAGTTTGGTACTTGACTGTCCAACTAGGTGGAACTCCACTTACAATATATTAGAAGTAGCTTATGAATATAAAGATGCTTTTGCTAGGTATGATTTAGAAGATGTGGATTTTGGGCTTCATATTATGAACAAAGGTCAATCGGTTCCAAGATTTGAAGATTGGGTTAAGGCAAAAAGGTTGTGTCATTTTCCAAAAACTTTTTATGATATTACTTTGAAAATTTCTGGGACTAAGTATGTGACATCACATGCACTAGTCAATGAGTTAGCCGCAATTCGTGATCTTTTAAGAGCACAACTTGATTGTGATATTCATGGTGAAGCATCTATGGATAAACATCTGTATGACATTGCTACGGCGATGAAACCAAAGTTTAAAAAATATTACGGTGAGGTTAAAAACATGAATTTGTTGGTGTACTTTGCTTTCATTCTTGATCCAAGGAACAAGTATGAATTTTTGGATGTTATTGTGGATGACCATTGTGGAAGGGAAGGCATATCAGTTGTGGTAAAAAAGAAAGACTACATTATAGGTAAAATGAAACTTCTTTATGAAGATTACGTACATATTAATGCTCCATCTTCTACTTCCTCTTCAACCTTAAGGAAACAGCCAAGGAGCACTAATACTAGCCACAAACTCGATCATGGAGATATGTTGAGACGTAGGATGAAAATGGGTCAATCATCTAGTTTATCAACTAGTGAATTAGATAAGTATAATGGTGAATTTTGTGAACCTTTTGATAAAAATATGCACTTTAATATTTTGCTATGGTAGAAAGTAAATAGCCCTAGGTTTCTAAATCTTTCTTTAATGGCTAGAGATTTGTTGGCCATTCCAATCTCAACGGTGGCTTTGGAGTCGGTATTTAGCACTAGTGGTCGAGTGTTGGATTCATTTTGGAGCTCTTTGGGTGATAAAACTATCGAATGCTTAATTTGTGCTCAAGATTGGCTTCGTATAAGTTTAAATCTGGAAAAAAATGAAGATATGGATACAATTGTAAAAATTGAAAAAGGTACCTCTTTTATCTTATATGTTTGACAATATTATACTTACTATATATCGCTAAATATTGTTTAATGTTGCTTTATGTAGAATTGATGGAGCAAGAACGTGCATGTTTGAATGATTAAAGATTGATGATTAATGGAGCAAGAATGGGCACGTTTGAAGACTGAAGATTGAAGATTGCATCCATAACAGTTTGTTTTTTATTGCTTTCAAAGTTTCAAACATAGACTTGTTTTCCTACTGATGTCACATCAGATGTGTGCGAACTACTGCTATGTTACTTCTTTTTTTGTTTCACGCCTACTACTGTGGTACTACTATTAGTCTTTGGTTTTTGTTGAATCTATATTTGGTTAACCGCTGTCAAAAGGGGCGTTTGGTTTATAACAATACATGTCATGAGTTGGATAGTTTTTTTAATGTGCGGTCAAAAGGGTGTTTGGTATTTGACGTACTTGACGTTTGGTGCCATTAAGTGCATTTGCAGGTCTGCTACAAAGTATAATGAGAGTATCTAAACTAATTCTGTAATTATCCATTTAGTTAATTTGCAGGTCTGCTGCAAATGGGTCATATGGGGTTCTCTTTGGTTTTTTTTAGGTGTGACCTGAGTTGGCAATTCGCAAAACACCAAATGCCAAATACATATGAAGCCTTGCAGGTCTGATGTATTTGGTCATATGGGAAACTTTGCAGGTCTTCGTATAAATTTCTACTCATGGGACTGCAGTAATGGTTTTTGTTAAGTTGTGTATGTTGTTAGGTTTATCCGGCAGTATATCATTTTCACTTTGTCCTTGCTGTTTGGTCTTGTGTGTGTCGTATGTGCATATGCTACTTTAGTTCTTTATTCTTTTTTTGGTTAGTTTAGTCTTACTTTTTATGGGAGCGCATGCTCATTGTTAGGATGTGTCATTTTTATTTTAGAATTTATAATCTTTGTTTTCTTTCTTTGGGGCTCATCCTTTTTAATTGTCTTGTTAAGGAGGTGGGCTGCCTTTTATTTTGTATCTTGTTTTGGTTGTGGTTCCGTATTAAATGTTGCTTTTCTAAAAAAATCTTTGGTCTGTTATATCTTTGGTGTGCTGTATCTTTGGTCATATGGGAAACATTTATAGGTCTGTTGTATCTTTGTGAAACTTATTAATCTACCCTTTCGTGAAAGCAACAGTTATGAACAAAATAATTTCCCTAAAAGGAGGATAGTACGACTTTGTCAAGTGTAGTTTAGATACCATTTGTTTTGCCAAGTTCCCTCTATTTTTATCACAGTTTTAACTTTGTCTATCATGCAACCTAAATCCAATTCAAAGTATAAAGGAAGATGGTTAACATAAGCTAATTCAAAGTATGAAGGAAGATGGTATACATAAGCTAAAACATGAACAAATAAGTCATTGAAACTGCCCTAAAATGTCATTTATTAAACACACTCTGCACATGTTTACTTACACTTATTTGGCTAGCTTTTCCAAAATATATTGTTCAAAAACATGATTTACAACAACCTTTCCAGTAGCTTTATTAGGTTCAAGGTATGAGAAAGCTTCACCCGATAACCCGAATCACCCGACCTGATAAGACCCGACCAGAATACCACCCCAACCCGATAACCTAATTCCTTATCGGGTCGGGTTGCGGGTGAGTTTTAAAAAAACAAAACCCGACCGAACCTGACCCGATAAGACCTGACAACCCTATAACCCAACCCGATAACACCCCTAATGGCATCTTTGTTGGAAATTTGGTCAAAACCTCCAGTTTTACCTCCTAAACACTGGATAATCTGTGCCATTAATAACCTCCACCTAGGAGGAAGAAGACTCTTTTTTAGAGTCCTTTTAGCAAAAACAGTTTCCCCATACCCATTAGTTTCAAACCAAGGTCTAACTATATCAATGGATGGTGGTGCAACATATTCACTAGAGTGAGGAAGGTAATGTGCACCAATGACATTCCTAAAGGTGTTAAACCTTACTTCGCCATAGATCCTACCAGTGGGCACAGAGAAAGAGACCTTAGAGTTTTCAAGTGTTTTAGTCGAGTATCAAAACTCGGCTAGGTATTCCTTATACATATTTAGGGATCTGGTGAATGGTTCTCTAAGGCAACATTTGGAAATGAAATCAGAAACACATTTGAAATAATCCTTATTATTATGTTTAGGGTATAGAAGAGCAATCTCATTGTTTGTATTGAGGATGATATCTTCAAGATTGAAGCCTACTTGTTTAGCAGCAATAAATGGTTGTTCTTGTTGCGAAGGATCTTGTTCTTGGTTTGCCATTTTGATATGATTAGGGTTTTGATGATTTGATTTGTTTTGAGGTTTTGTGTATGTGTTCTTGGTGAAATGATTTGTTCTTTTGTGACGTGATTTGTGAATGGTGAAGTGGGTTTATATGTTGTGTTACTTTTTAGCTTTTCTTTTGAGGAATTGATAACTGCCAAGGAAGTTATGAATTTTGTGAGAAGTTTTAGGGTTTGTTTTTAACATGTGTATAACTTTGTATCTAATTCAAGTCATTTCATCATGCTTTTGATGCTTAAGACAGTTTATAGCCGTCTGTGCACTGTTAAAATAGGTGAGAGAAAGGTAAGGTCATTCGAATGTTTGAAATTCATCTTTTAATAAACATTTTAAATTAGTTAACTTCTCGTGTAAGAAATCACTTAATAAACTTATTTTATTTTGAAAATCATTTTTTTTAAACTGACCTTTTGATTGATGTAAAGAAGCTGAACTAGGTTCAAGTTTGATGTCATGTTATGCTAAATTGATTAGTGTAATCATCATTATCATTAATCTTCCAGTGAAGGCGACAAAATCATAAGTGCTCATACAAATCCATGAATGAGATATATGTGATTGCTCAGTTACTTTACTTGAGAGATAACCGAAGAATTAGATTAAAGTTATTTTATAAACTGAACTGAAGAAAATGAACCAGTTTTGTTCAGTTCTTGACTTTGACCAATATTGTGCTCCAACGAAGGCGACAACATCACATATGCTTATGCAAATACATGAATGAGACATATGCGGTTGCTTAGTTACTTTACTTAAGCAAGCTAAAGGTTGTATGCAAAAACTGAACTGGCACTTAACATATGAAAATTTGTTCAGTTTTAGATAAAAGTGTTAAACCTTCAGTATTCTTCATTAAGTACTGAAGCTTTAGGTTTTGAATCATTGTTCAGCATACCTAGTTTAACTATCAATCCTTTTGAAAGTTGGCTCATCTATGGGCTTGGTAAAGATATTAAAAGATTGATATTAAGTGGGAATGAAATGAAATTCCGTGTCCCCTTTGAGAGTGTGATTCTTGATCTGACATCAATAAGCTTTGTTTTTTTAAGTTTAGAATTGGATTGTTATGAGTACCTTTTCATATATGGATATCATAGTCAGTGAGTTGATTCTTTATCCATGGTATGTGGGTACAACATCCAGCAGCAACTATATCTTCAGCTTCAGCTAAGAACATAGCTACATATTGCTGCTTATTCGTACTTCAGTAAACAAGCTTGCCTTCTAGCAACTAACAAATGCCTTTTATGTTCATGTTACATCTACTACATTTAGATTCTTGGTATCCTTTTACATCAAGATTTGAACATTTTGGATACTGAAGACTGGGACTAGGAGTACCTTTTAGGTACATGAAGATAGCAATAAAGGGATTCCTTTAGAGATCAGTTGAGAATTGAAATACCTCTTTCAGATTGTTCAATCTAAAATCCAAAAATAGGTGAGAACACCTATCATGCTTATTTCATACCTTTGAGTCATCGGTTTGGCAAACTGTTTGCATAGTTTTGTGTTGGTGGACCCAAAAAAATAATGTCATTAACATGAATTTGTACTAAAATAACATTTGTTTGAGTTTTGTATATAATCAGTGAGTTGTCCATCATACCTATTACAAAAATTGTTTTCAATGAGACAGGTTGAAAGAGTTTGAATTGTATCATGTGCTGAAGTATCTTTTATTTGGAGAGGATAAGAGTTCAAAGATATGAACATCTTCAGTTTTGTGAGGTTATCAATGAATTGGTTTTCATTGGTGTGTTTTTTTTTCAAATTGATCATTATTAATGAGTTCATCAGTTTGAAATGGATGATCCTTTTAACCATATTGGTCAGGTGAGATTTCTGCTTTACTAATAGTTGATTTTTTTCATAAGGTTTTATGAAGAATTCTTAGTTGTTAAAAGCGTTTCATTGTTCATTCTGTAGAACATTTACTTTCCCTTCATTTTTTTGAAACCTATACCATAACCATAACCTTTAGTGGTGTATGAAGAGTTATTTCCATACATTCCTTTAGGTCCTCGTACAGCCTATATTTGTGTAGGTAAACTTTGATATATGTTTTAAACGACAATTGTTCAAACGTGATAAAGATTCCCTGATGTTACACTGCACAAAATAGGATTAAGATGGTTAGTTTTGTTTAGAAACCCACCTTTTAGTAGAAGTCTTTAATCTTTGAACACTTGATGATTCAGTCTTACTTGCTTTGAAAGACTCAACTTTCTTAGCTTGAAGAGCTTCTTTTTTCCTGAACCACTTAATGTCATTATGATCAGATGTGGTATGAACATTGCTGCCACATGTTTCACAGTTCTTTGTGACATGTTGAGGGTTTCTAGGTTTGATTCCTCTTTTTAGAGAAATAATCCTGTTATGACCATGAGTATCATGATCATAGCTTCCACATATTTTACATATGGGATAGTATACACAGTCATTAGATTTATGATCATTATATACATAATGTATGTAGGAAGGAAAATGTATTGCTAGCCTTGAAGGTCTGGATCTTGAGGAAGATTCATCGTGACCAGTCTGATACTGATTTATATTCACGGAAGACATAAATTCAACATGATCACATGTTTTGTTATTGGTTCTCTTGTAGTTTTAACAAAACAAGACTTCATCACAATTCTCAAAGAGATGATTCTTTTGTCTATATAGTTCACAATTCATGTTGAATTGAGTTTTGTATTTGTTTTGAAATGCATTGGGAGAAACCTGTTGAGAATTCTTGTTTCTGAAGTAAGATGACTTATTCTTGCTAATTTGTAATTTTAGTTCATTAAGTTGTTTCATTACAATATCCAAAGGAGGATCATCTTCTATTTTCACATTTTTTAACTTACCAGCAGGAGCTGAATTAGTTTTCGAAGCTGAAGAACTTGTGTTGCCTCTAGCAGGAGCTGAGGAGGTTCATTTATTATGATACCTTTTAAAGTTTTAGCTTTCAATGTGGATTTTGACTTCAAAAGTGATTTAATAGTCTCTGGTCTAGAAACAGGTTCAGCACCAGTCAGCTTCTCTAGTGGAGGAAGGGGAGTGCTATAGACTGAAAATTCATTCGCTGAATCATAATCAGTCACTAAAGAGTTAGAGACAACAACTGAATGGTCAGTTTTGTTTCTTTGTGATTCATTTGAGGGTACCTTACCAGTATCATGATTTTACAGAGTAAAATCTTTAGCTTTAGATAACTCAGGTTTATTACTACCAGCAATAGACACCTCTGAGTTATCTGCTGTTGGATCGATATACCTTAGTATAATAAGCCTTTAGCCTGTAAAGGATGTTACTTCCTTGGATAAATCTAAGTCAATAATAATAAAACACTAATATAATACTATCAACTATGCGGAAACTAGTTAACAGTATCAAGAAGAACACACAATGATTAATCAAACGATTTGTATTATCACACTTTGAATCTGCCTAAGTTTGCAGATCCCTAATACAATACTTATCTTCTAATACTTCTAACTAATGCTTTTTGCTATGTTTGTTGTTGTTTTTCGTTGTTCGTACTTCTAATGCCTTCCTAGAGATCCTTTTATAAACGTAAGGATAACTTCTAGTAGGTGTACAGTTCTTGTATGACACAAATACTAATTAATACTAATCACTAAAATAACTGGTACATGATAATTACTAACATAACCGTTTAACCTTTAAAGTTCCTATATTAAAGGCAGTACTTTGACTTTTCCATACTAAGCAGGTAGTACTTTGATCTTTAACTTAGCAGTACTTTGACCTTTTGACTTAGCAGTACTTTGACCTTCTGTCTTGTATGTCCCAACAATCCTCCCCTAACTTGAATTCTACTTGCTTGACTTTAAGTTTCTTGATGGTTGGATATCTTGTTCAGCATCAATACAAGGTCTTCAATCTTCAAGATATAAGTCCTCTAATCAGCATCTTTGTATACAATCTGTTTGAGTAACTTAAATAAAACTTCTTGTTTTGAACATAAACACAGTTCCTTTCAAAAATTTCTTTGTCTTTTGCATCAAACAGATTGTTCTTCAATTCAGCAGCAGTTCTTCTCTAGCAACATAAAATGGTTTTCCAGAGCCTTTACCAAGTAGCCATTCACTCTGGGGCTAGTTAGTTCTTTGGTACCTAGAAAAGGTAATAATCCATGGTGAACTGAAAACCACTTCAACACTCAGAACATGAATCATAGTGTGTTGAATACTATATGACTTTTGGCAAGTCATTACAACAAGAACGAATTTGATAAGTATCCTATACCTTAGCCGATTTTCTCAGGACAAGCCAACTCACATAAATAAAACATTGGTGAGTTATGAGAACCATATAGTTTTGAGCAAACAATTAAAGGCTATCAACGGATTTTGATTCTCTTTAACCAAAAGCCGTTTTGCTCTGGAGTAGCCTATACTCAGAGCAATACCAAGGTGTATTGAGCACCAATTTACAATTTTTTGGTAAAATGTCAACCATCAACAGATTTGAGATGTCTTTACCAAAACTGTTTGATTTGGACTAGTCAATTCTTATATCTGTGAGATATGGTGAATTGATTACCATTTGCTATGTGGTGGTTAACCAACACTCAATCCCTCAAAACAGTTTTATTTTTAAACATTTGTGCCTTAAACCTTTTTGCACACTCAAATCTTCAAAATATTTCAAAAAAAACTTTTTAACTAGCAGTACTTTCAACAAAGTACTATTTTGTTTTAAACTAGCAGTACTTTGAATAAGGTACTGCTTGTTCACAGTTAAGTCTTTTTATCAAAAAAAGATATGTTCCTTTCAAAGAAAATTTTGATAAATCATACCAGTTGTTTAAGAATCATCATCATCTTCAGTTGTCCATAAAATAAACAGATGTATCAATGTGACAGCTATTTCACTCTCATCTTCAACTTGCATACCATGATCCAACATCCTGATCATCAACTCTTTTGATAGAGGATATCTTCTTTCAGCCAGCATATGAATCATTGTACCATCCTCTAACTCTAGGGTATGCACTCCCGAAGATTCATTAAGTCTCCATCTTATAATTTCCCAATCTTCTTGATTCTTCCAAAAATCATCATTACTTGTTTTAGGCGTCTCCCAAATGGTTGTAAGATCACCCAGAAATATCAATCCTAACCCAGTTGGAGGAATGTGCTCATAATAGTCTTGTACAACCCGATATAGATGATATAGATCCTGTCTATCCAAGATGTGCAGTATCTCCCACAGAGTGTCAAAAGCTTTGAAATGATTATTTGCTCTATAAATAATGAGATACTCTCCATCGGGTGAGTCAATAACCTTGAGTTCTATAATCATAAAGATTGCTTCCAGTGACTCTCTATCTTGTGCACTCTTCTCAAAGTCTACAATCCTAAGATAGTTTCTGAGCTCATCAATTGTCTCTGTCCTCAATTTAAGCTTCTTTGATGGCTGTTTTTCTATAACTGTAGCTTTTCTCTTCCTTAGGAGTCTCTTTGCAACTCTCTCCTGTAGCACCTGCTTTTCTCTTTCTGAACCCACTGGGATAAAATCCTTGAGAGAATCTTTGATGAATTCTTGAACTTTATCATACAGCTCCTTCATTTGTGGATACCTTAGTCTTTGTAAATTCTTGTATCATTGACCCTTTAAGAAGTTCATCATTTGATTTTGTTCTTGTGCAAAAGATGTAGGTTTCTTCAAAATAGTCTTTGGTTTTGCTTTCTTTAAATCTTCCAACCTTTTTCTCTCTTCTTCTGCATCCCATTCTGCTTGAATCTTTCTAGCAACTTCCTCATCATTTGTAGTCTCCAAAGCTTTGATTTGTTGAAGAGTTAATTTCTTCTTTTTGGGCTCTTCAACCAATATCCCTTTACCTTTTTCTTTTGGGTCAGAAGCTTAAGTTGGTTGAGGTTGAGATTGCATAGGACCAGGAATGCTTAAGCCTCTTGGTCTATTGAGAAGGATATCAGCAAGAAATTCATCATCTTTGAACTGTTCTTCAGGCGCTTCTTCTTGAGTTGGACGAATTGGACTTGAATGACCTGCTTCATCATTAAAATTTAAAGTCCTTGGAGTAACAGCACTTTGTCTAGCAGTACTTTGAATAGTCTCCAAATCCAATTCTTTAGTATCCCTACTTTTTACATCAGAGGTTTCTTTTTCTTCTTCAATAATCACCTCTTCTGTTTCATCACTCTTTCTTTCTAAGTCAGTAGTAGCAGCAACAAAATCTTCATAAACAAAGGCTGTATGGTCATCTTGATCATGATGCTCTTCAGACAAATTACTTTCATCTTTATTTCTCCCCAGTTTGACTAAAGACACCTTCTTCTTTTGCTTCTTTCCTCTTTTCTTAAGCTTCTGACTTTTCACCCAAAGAATGTAATGTTTGACCAATGGCTTTACCCTTTTTGACAGTTTCTTGAGTTTGGCCTTGAGCTTGTGAATCTGTTTAGCTTGAGAAATGGTTTGCTTCTTGAGCCTCCTAACTTCCTTGTTTAAAGCATATAAATCCAAAAGTCCCTCATCTCCTCCAGATGTTTGAGACTCATCTGTGGATTGGGAGATTGTGGAATATCAGCAGTACCTTGAGGTTCAGCAGTACCTTGTAAGTCAGCCGTATCTTGAGTTTCAGCAGTACCTTCAGCAGTACTAATACTAGCTGGAGCAGCACTTTGAGTAGGGGTACCTTGAACATCCCTTGGAGAACTTTCAGCCCTAGAATGAGTACTCTCACTATGTGCTTCCTCTGCTGCTAATGCTGTTACGACCTCTAACATTGGTGGAGTTAAAGGTGTAATCCTACCTGAGAACTTAGGACTATTCTTTCTCATAAAGGTAAAGACCTTAGAGGGAAGAGTAACTGATAGTAGAAAATTCTGAGGTCTGGTTACTCCCTCTAATTGCTTGTTCAAAAACAGTTGAATGAATCTAGGATACATGAGAAAAGGTGTACCATTGGCAATATGTCATAGCATTCCATTCATAATCATCAAAGAAAAATTGAAATTTTGGTTGGTTGCTAATCCTACTAGAGCTGATGCTATGTTAGTCCCAAATTGTTCCCATGATGTACTCTTAGCACTAAGACAGTGAAGTAAGACATGAACTAAATACTTCCACTGAGGGCTAAATAGAGGTTTAGAAAAAGTAAGTTGAGCCAAATTACCCTCATAGCCTATGTCTTTGAGCGAGTCCCAAATAACTTGCTTTGGAAAACAGTCAACACCATCTGCATCATCGAATAGTAGATCAGCCCGAATGGTTTCCTCTGAAATCAAAACTCTTTTGCCAGCTACCATTTCGCGAATATGAGGCACTTCATTAATTACTCTTAAAGAAGCTGTGGCCCAAAATTGTTGAAGCCATGGACCAATTAGATCAGGATCAACTAACAAAGAATAGTTAATTGAGCATCCAGTGAGATAATCTACGATTTGATGAAAATCAGCATTATGCTCAGTCTTCTCTACACATGCAATCATGTTATGTTTGTTACAGGTGCGAATATTGGCCATTTAAGATGAAATTGATGTGCGTCGGAGGTTGTATAAAAAATTTGTGAATGAAAAGAGATAAAATAAGAGAAAAATGCAATTCAGTTGAACATTTATAGGTTGCGTTGGATAACTAAGAAAGTTACCGTTGTAAATACGTTTTTAACTCAAAAACGTACGTTTGACCGTTGACCGAACATTAGAACAGTACTTAGTTGTCTAAGCAGTACTTTTTAAGACGAGTAGTACTTTAAGTTGGCGAAGCAGTACCTTCAACCTAAAAAGATTTCCAACTCAAATTTGTTAATCACAACCCTGCAATATTTCAAAATATCTCTTCAAATCATTAAAACTCTAAACAATCATTCATATCCTCCCCGTAAACATAACAATAATGCTTCCAAAGATGCTTTCTAACTAGAAAAGTACGTCACTTGTACACCAGTACTTTACATGTTATCCTCCCCTCAAATGTAGCTATGGGTTCATCATACCAATGGTTACCACCAAAAAGTTAAATCTTGCCAAGTCAAAGCCTTTGGTGAGTAAATCTGCTACATTGTCATCAGTATGAACCTTGACCACATTAATGAGCCGATGCTCATAACAATCTTGGATAAAGTGATGTCGAATCTGAATATGCTTAGTCTTTGAGTGAAGAACAGGATTCCTCACAATGCATATGGTACTCTCATTGTCTATATGGATTTCAGTGTTCATGAAGTTAAATCCATAATCGAGTAGTTGATTTTGCATCCAAAGTACCAAAGCACAACAACTTGCAGCTGCTACATATTCTGCCTCTGTAGATGATATAGCCACAATTGTTTGTTTCTTGCATTGCCAATAGACCAGTCTTCTTCTAAGATATTGACATCCCCCTGAAGTTGATCGTCTATCATGATTGTCCCCAGCATAGTCATTGTCGGAAAAAGCTTCTAAATGAAAAGGAGAATCCTTAGGATACCATAAACCCAATTTTGGTTGATGTTTAAGGTACCTAAAGATCCTTTTGACAGCATGCATGTGAAAGACCTTTGGAGTGACTTGAAATCTTGCACACAGACAAACAGCAAACATTATGTCTGGTCTTGAAGCAGTTAAGTACATGAGACACCCAATCATAGACCTATAAAGATGTACATCAACATCTTCACCTTCTTCATCTTTTCCTAGAGATTTATGAGCTTCAATTGGGGTAGATGCTGGCTTAATGGTTCTAAAGTCAAATTTGTTGAGAATGTCTTTCACATATTTGTCTTGACTTAGAAAAATACCAGCAGTAGTTTGCTTGACTTGAAGCCCCAAAAAGAAAGTGAGTTCACCCATTGAACTCATCTTGAATTCCTTTTGCATAAGTTCTTCAAAATCCTTCACCATAGAAGACTTGGTAGATCCAAAGATAATATCATCTACATATACCTGTACCAACATGATATCTCTTCTATCCTTCTTAATAAACAGAGTTTTATCAATAGCCCCTCTCCTATATCCATGTTTCAAAAGAAAAGTGGAAAGTCTTTCATACCATGCTCTTGGGGCTTGATGTAAGCCATAAAGTGCCTTGACTACTCTGTAGACCTTGTTTGGATGAGCAGGATCTTCAAAACCTGGAGGCTGTTTTACATACACCTCTTCTGTGATGTTGCCATATAAAAATGCACTTTTGACATCCATCTGATAGACAGTAAAGCCCATGAAAGATGCAAATGCCAAAAAGAGTCTGATTGCTTCAATTCTGGCAACTGGTGCAAAACACTTCATCATAATCCACTACCTTCCTTTTTAGTCTATGTTACCCTGTGCAATCTAGTCGTGCTTTGATGTTTTGTTCTTGATAATAGTCCCACGATCATATCTCTTGTTCTAAAAACCCATTTGTACCCAATCCCTCTCTTTCCATCTGGTTTAAGTACATAACACCATACTCTTGTACGCTTGAATTGAGCAGTTTCTTCTTTGCTTCGCTTCAAACCAACTTTCCATCTGCTAAAGCTTTGAGAGCTTTCCTTGGGGTTCCTTTTGAGATAGAAACAGCAAACAGGCAGTCTGTTGATTTCTTGTGGTTAGTTCTGTATTTGCTTGGTATATAAAAGACAGCAAAGCTTGTGTTGTAGAAGTACTTTATCTTTAAGCTTTCTTCTTGTTTGAATCCCAGCAGTACTTCACAATAATTTGACTTTGAGGATGAATCTTATGAATTCGAGTAGTAGGCGTAGAGGTGACATCAATGGAGGATCCTGTTGTTTGTAGTCAGCGCTTCCCCCTTCCTCAGTGTCTGTATTTTCCGCATCAAATGAGTTTGTTAAGGAAAACACAATCTTTTGGTAATATTTCTTCATCTGAATCTGTAGGTGTTATTGCCAGTACTTTGAGGAGGCTAGTATTAGCGTAGTACTTGGATGTGAAAGTCTACTGGACGGACACACACTTTTCCCTTTGTGCAAATAGATTTATCTTCTTTTCCTCTTCATAAGCGTCCTTTGAGCTTCATTCTGAAAGTTTTGCAAGAGATTCTTGATGCGATCACAACTCACAAGCTCAATCATGTAGGGGCTTGTTCTTCACATGAGTGATATGAATTCTTTGTTAGCAGTACGTTCCTCTGAAGGCTTATGCTGAGCTGCATGAATGTTTGGACCATGAACTATGAACTGTTGATCATCTAAATCGTCAACATCATCATGAGATGATGCATTTCCTCCTGAATCAGCATAGTTTTCTTTCCTTACAGGAATGTAATTCATTGAAGGAGTTAGAAGTTCAAGATCAAACATCCAATCAGGACCTTTTCCCTTTTGATTCTCCTGACTCTCAAGAAAGTTCACATGAAGACAGTCTTGAACCTTTCTTGTTACCCTGTTATAGACTCTAAAACCTTTGCTGTTAGTAGAGTATCCCAATAGATAGCCTTCTTCTGACTTGCCATCAAACTTACCCAAATGATCTAGGGTATTAAGTATAGTATGAGGACATCCAAAAGGTCTCATGAAAACTGATGTTGGAGGATCTTCCCATCAAAATTTCATAAGGAGTCTTCATTGAGGTTTAGTACAAAACTCTATAAGGCACATATTACAAGCAGTATTTTCTGCTTCAGCCAAAATTGAATAGGTAAAAGGGAGTCTGCTAACATAGTTCTTGCTTTCGCTATCAATACAGAGTCCTATTCTTTCTTTCTGCGACACCATTTTGCTGTGGAGTCCTTGCAATACTATATTCTCTCTTGATTCCTTTCTTGGCACAAAACTCATTCATTAATTGATTCTTGAACTTGTTCCTTATGGTCCACGCCCTGCATGGTCTTCACTTTTGTCTTCAGCTTGTTTTCTAAATCCCTACAAGTCCAAATCATGAAGCTTATCATTTGTTTCATCTCTTTGTAAGCCATGAAAATCACCAAACTGAATTTACTACAGTCATCAGTGACCACCAAGAAGTACTTCTTCCTATTTACACTCTCTACTGAAACAAGTCCAAATAAATCCATATGGAGCAATTCTAGAGGTTCCCTGACAGTTCTTTCTTCAATCTTCTTGGCCAGAAGCCCTGTGCATGTTTACCCTTTTCTACATGCCAAAACATGAGTGAATCAATGCTTTTGATGTTTTGGAAGGTAAACTTACCAGATTGCCTTTACCACTTGTCAATATTCTTGAAGTTGGACATGCCCGATCTTCTGTGCCTTAAGACAGCTTCATCATCTGTTGCCCTTTGCAACAAACAAGTTATTCCACCAGAAGGAATAGTTATTCTTTGCAGTATCCAGGTGTATTACATATGCTTTCTAGGAGCTCGAAGTATCAACCAGGTCTTTATCAACAAAACTTAAACTTTGGAGATAAGATAAGATACAATCCTGGTCAGTGCAAGAGGAATTTGTGTTTCTTATCACAGATTTGTAGAAACAGATAAGAGATGATTCTTAAGCTTCTTCCACATAGTACTTTCTCAAAATTCTAAAGCATGGTGTCTTCTTGATTGGTTCCTTTTCCTGAGTTTCTTCCTCCTTAGAGTCATTTCCAAAAGCCACATATCCACCTTGAACTCTTTAAAATCAGACAGCTTTGTCCTTGTCTCCTGTATTACTTCTAGAGCATTCATCTATATTGGCATAGTCTTTGGATTTCTGCTGGATTGCCTGTACAAACAACTTTAAAGAATTAGATACTTTTTAGGGACCCAAGTCTTAACTGACTTGGATACCCTAATGGAGTTACATACTCAAAAATTGCTAGAGTGTGTATGATCCATTAATCCTATTAACAAGAACCTCTAGATAAGCTCCTGTTGGTCTCCATTATTGATTTGGATTTTATCATGACACTTTCTTTGACAGTTGTGGAGTACTGATTGTGTTGAATCAGTACTTCCTCTTTACCAGATAGATTTCACAATTTTCTTGGGTCTTTTGTGGTCTGTTGATGGGAGTCTGGAAGTTTTGTGCGTTTCTCGGTCGTGTATTATCCATCCTTGGATAATAAGGTCTACTAGTACTCTGTGAAAGTACTGCGTGTGATATTTTGTCTAGCAGTACCATGATAGAAACAATGAGAGTACTTTTTGAAGGTACTGTTCGTGTCAATTGGTTTGGCAGTACTTTCAACCCTTCCCTTGTAATTTACTGCCGTTGGGATAAATGACCTATTTGGTGAGGAGTACCTAGCGTTTTCTTGAGCCAAACGATAGAATTGTTGGGAATTATAGATTTGATGAGACAAAAGAACAAAAGAATGAAACAATAAGGACTTAATGATTGGGAAGTTACAAGATGTAACTTAATGATGGACTTAATGGATAATTAATAGCATTAATGATGGACTTAATGATAATTAATAGCATTAAGGTGATTGCATTCGACTTCTTGTAAGTCTGATGCTCTAGCCTTATATAAGAGACATTAGATATAGGTTTTAATATCCATCATACATAGAACTCTCCCAATGAGAGTCTAGTTAGTTAGTTAGTTAGTACACCATAATTAGTTGGTGTAGCCCCATGTTATAGGTTGAGGGTTAAATAGGGAAACGTTTTGAATGAAAAACCTTGTTTGATAACTATTGCTTTCTTATTATTTCCGCTGCGTCGTTTCATATTCTTGTATAACGATCCTAAGATGCGCTTAAACAATTATCAACATGTGGTTATCAGAGCCATGGGGGATCTTGATCTGGGTCTACAAGGTTTTTGAAGAAACCCTAAAAACCTCTAATTCTTTCAAGAATGATTTTGTGGTTTAAAGTTTTATGGGGTTTTTGAGTTAATGATATAATCAATATGTATAATTGTCCCTCTCTACCTTAATTGTTATGCACATAAATTGTAAATCATTGTTAATATCAGGGTTTTATGAAGAATGAAGCGCTGATCAAGTACTGTTCGGAAAGTTTGTGATTTGAAAGTACTGCTCATTTGCACAAAGTAAATGCGCGTTGTGAATGTACCACTGTTATGTTCGAATGGTATCTTCTAGTATTCATCGAGAAGTTAGTTTACTACTGCTGCTTTGTTCGATTTCGGACAGAGCGTAATTTTTGTGTTTCTGGATGTGAAGACGCTATAGTACGTGCATTATTTTTGATGGATTTGGGAAAATCTCAAATGCCTTCGTTTAAGGGGAAGATAATTAAGGCTTATTTTGGAGATGTATGAAGAGTGTGATTATGAAGAAAATGAATATGCTTTATTTGATGTCGTAGTGGAAATTCACAGAGCTTTTGCGTGTTCTTATCATATCTTAAAGTTGTGGTTGGCTTTTAAGATAACTTGTTCGTGCTTACCTGGTGTGCGAGGACTTGACGAATCTCGCAAGGGTGTGTGTTATTCTTATGGTGCTTAATGCTCAACTTGTATAACTTTAGGAGTTACGGTGTTCGTTGCTCAGTGTCTATATAGGATGAGGTTTTTGTCAAGTAGGTTGGGTCTACTTTTATGTCATGATTTACTTATAGTTCGACGTCCGTGATAGTGGCAAGACATAATACACAAGTTTTGGGAAATTCAAAACTTCTTCAACAATAATGTGTTTTACTCAGTTTTCTTCATCACGTAATCATTAACATAGAGCTACAGAGTTCCAGATTCAAGTGATGGTGTCAAATATGGGTTTCAGGGGGGAGCTTATTGATTAATTGTTTAACCATCTACATGTACACTTGAGGGGATGTGTTTACAAGTTGTTACTCTTGACTGAAGACCCCTATTGGATGATATACAAAAAGGGGAAGAAGACTACAGGAAGATTCGTGATTTGCCAATCTTTGTATTGTGGTGACATAGTTCAAGAAGGATCTTAAGTCAAGGGAAAGCATTGTTTCCTTCAGGGAGATGATTACATCTCAACTCAGGGGATGCTAAGGCTTTATGTGAAGTTGTTGCTATGTACATTGTTTGTTTTGTTCAATCATCAATAGGTGGAAAATATTGGGAAATATAGATTTGATAAGACAAAAGAACAAAAGAATGAAACAAGAAGGACTTAATGATTGGGAAGGTTACACGATGGTATCTATAATGATGGACTTATGATATTAATAGCATTAATGATGGACTTAATGATAATGTAATAGCCTTAATGTGTTGATTAGAAGTCTTTGTAACAGATCTTATTGCTCTCCTCCTTTATAAAGAGACATAGACTCATAGGTTTTATATCCATCATACATAGAACTCGCCATATGAGAGTTGTTAGATAGTTAGTTAGTAACCATAAATTTGTTTGGTGTGTAGCCCATGTTATAGGATGGGGTAAATTTGGTATCTGTTTGAATGAAAAACCTCTGTTTGCCCCCCATCATAATATTGCTTTCTTATTATTTCCGCTGCGTGTTCAATCTTATTCTGGAAAAACGATCCAGATGGCTAAAAAATTTTCAACATGTGGTATCAGAGCGGAATTAAACAACTCAATTGTTATTGACACAAGGTTTATATTTATTGAAACGAATTCCTATTTAACCAAACTATAACAGGGGCTACACCAACTACCTGATGTGTAATAACTAAACTAACTAACTAATTATACAAAGACACACCCACCTTTGTCATCAGTTCTCATTGGAGAAGTCTGTAGTTTTCTATGGATGGATATCTAAAATCTACAGCCTTATGATCTCTCTTATATAGGGAGAGATAATAAGGACGTTACAAAGGAAAACTTAATTGACACTTATAACATTAATTAGTATTTAAACCAAATTCATGCTATTTATCAAATTAATGTTATCATAAAAAACCACATTCATGATATTTATCTTGTAATTCCCATAATGTTGATTTAGTCCAGATTAGTCCCTTTATATCATTCGTTTCTTTTGTCTCATCTAATTAAGAATCCCAACAGAAACTCAACTAGGACATGCAATTTACTGGTGTACACTTTATAAATTAAACTACACCTTTTATAACTTCATGTAAATGCTAGATAAATATCAAAGAGCAACTAGTTCTTTCCCCCACCTTATTTTCGTGGGATGAATCCCATTTTAGGGAACCAAGAGCACACCATGAATAAATTAGTACATGGTACAAACCTAATGTTATTAAGACTTAGCTCATAACTAGTTGCTTTGACAAATATTTCTTCCTTATTTCTTCTTGTTGTTCCAACCTCCTCCTTCCTTGTCTTTGATAAGTCTTGAACTTGCTATTGACTCATTTGACCACATTGGAGTCATTTACTATACTAGCATACACACTCACTTTTGTTAATTTAAGTTAAAACAAAACTCATTTCTCTCTTTTGGTGCACTCTAGCCACGACTCACACACCAATTACCTTACATAAACTATCACCTCAATTTATTTTACCATATATACAAGTGATCTAAGTTCATATTTAAGGCATTCTAAGAGGTATTGGAAGCTTTGTGGGTTGATTAAAAGGGTTACACAAAGGAAAGGAGTTAGAGTTTTCTTTGGAAAAAACTAGGGTTTTGTGGATAGTATTATCTTGGTTATTCTTGGTCTTGTTGTGTTAGATTATCACTCAGTTACCTAAGGTCCATCTAAGACCTTAATCTCTTCAATTATTTACTTTCAGGTTTTATATAATTGTGTATAGTTAAATCATCACCTAAGTTATATTTTATAAAGCTATAAAATATGTACATGCTAAATCATGCACAACATCATCTTTACATGGCTAATATGATGTTTAAAGTATGATAATATGTTTTAAAACAAGGATTTACAAGCAATGAATACTTTGTAAAAATTATTGGTTAAGTTATGAATATTTATTTAATTATAATGTTTATGAAGTTAAATAAATAGGTTGGACAATTTATTGGACACAATGGACACAATATGATAGACATCAATTATAGAGGACTATAAATATTCTCAAGTTAGTGTATTGATCATAGTAAAGGACTTGTGGTATTTTATTTAAGTTAAGATGATTATAAAATCCAAGTTTTTAAACACATTTAGAAAAATCCCTAAACCTTCTGATCAAATTCGATTTTTAACATATTTATTTTATGTTTTTATAAAATACTACATGTCCCAAGGATCGTGGGCATGTAGAGAACTCGGAAAAAAGATTTACAACGGAGAGATTACGCTAATTTTAAGTTATACGTTAATTAAACGCGTTTATAAAAGAAATTTTATAAAAACCAATTACTATTCACATCTAATGAAAATATAAACATATTTTTATCAGTTAGTATATAATTTTAGGATTTCAAATAAAATAAAGGAATCTTCAATTATACGATTAATAACGATAGGAGTTTTGAATTACATGAAGCTTTAGACAATAAATACTTTTAATAAAAATATTTTTATAAAATTTACTGTTTTCATATCAGTAAAATAACATTTTGAAACATCAATTATAAAGATAGAACTTTTAATTACACGACTGTTGCTCGAAAGAATCGCTTAAAATCTGGGATCTTAAAACGAAATAAGATACGACATTTCACGGGGGTTTTCACGATAACGAAATCTATTAAATAAAGTTATAAACTGTCTATGAACGTAAAAATCACTGTTCATCAGGGGAATAAAAATATGAAAATGTACTATTTTGATAACTGTTCTTAATCGAAGCAGTGACATAAGAACCCGGCAGAAACGGGCTTTTAAAACGATACAAGCTTACGTCGTTTTTTACTAATGAAATATTTATAAAGTTTTGTCTTATAAATACGATTTCACAACGCAATTAGATGGGAAGTAATGTAGCTATATTGAATTATTTATGGTAGTAGTGTTCAAATGCATTAGTAGTTATACGCTATGATTGAATTAGGTTGCAGTCGGCGTTTATCTGACGCGTTTTTCAGTTAGTGATTTACATTATCGATTCACTCACTCGAGGTGAGTTCATAGCCCCACGTTTTACATTTATAATGATTTACAAGTTTTGGGGTGAGAAACATATGCATGTTTTACAATTGGACGCAAGTGGACATTTTACATTACGATTACGTGTTTGCCTAAGTAGCGATAACCCTCTGAGCCCATTATCATGAACTGTCAATTACTTGTTGTGAGCGCGAATGTTATAAATAGATCTATTTGGGATTGACATCCCCGTTCGGGTGAGTCATGCTCACTGTGCCGGTATGCCGGACAACGAACGTATACCATGTCAGATTTGGGATGTTGCGGGTTAGAACATCATCACGGGCAATGTTGGCAATTTATATTGCAATTCATACATGTCGAGCTTCAGTGTCATGAGCTTAGGGAAACGTAATTACATTTATTGATGTTTGCATCTGTTGCATTATCATGGGGAAATCTTGCGGTCCTACATTATACATTTTACAAACCTATGAATTCACCAACATTATTGTTGATGTTTTAAGCAATGTTTTTCTCAGGAGATCAATGAGGTACAAGACAAGGGATACATTGGTGGTCGTTCTTTTGGAAGTCATATGCATTAAAGATTTGGTTGCATTACATTTTGGGGATATATTTATTATGGACTAAAATCTTTGTATTTTGAACAATGAACAAGTGAAGTTTCGGACTTATGTAACAACAATTTGTTAAATCCAATGTATCGGTTTTAAATGACTTTTAAATGGTCGTTCTTATATATATCTTATGCTATTGATCTATGAAGTACCACCCCCAGACCCATATTCCGCTGCGACCCAATTTGGGGGTGTTAGAGATTGGTATCAAGAGCCAAGGTTATAGAGAACCAGGTCAAATATTTTTTTACTTGGACTATAGCCGTTTTCAAACATTGCATTCATACAAAGGGAATTTCGCGGGACATACATACACTAGTGTTGCATTAGTTGGTTAGACTAGATGCATTCATGATTGATATACATGTTATAAAATACTATGTATATTACTATAAGAGTATTATATTAATACTTATATAAGCTACTTTTGATTTTCAGATTTGGTCATATTGGATTCAGAGGATTCCACGGTCACTTACACGGAGGTATCTAGTCTGTTCGAGGATCTGTCAGACATAGGATCTCCAAGAGTCGATGGACTGCCCATGATGCCAGATGACCCTTATGTTTATGTGGAGGCCGCTCTTCGGGCCCCACCCTCACCAGATTACATGTCTGGCCCTGAGGAGCCAGAGCAGGCACCACTTTTACCAGATTTTGTTCCTAAGCCGGTATACCCAGAGTTTATGCCACCGGAGGATGATGTGCTTTCAGCTGAGGAGCAGCCACTGTCTGATGTTGTCTTACCGACTACTGATTCACCAGGTTATATTACTGAATCTAATCCCGAGGAGGATCCGGAGGAGGATCCAGCAAATTATCCCGATGACAGATATGATGATGATGAGGAGTAGGAGGAGTCCTCCAGAGACGATGTTGATAACAAGGAGGAGGACAAGGATGAAGAGGAGGAGGAGGAGCACCTAGCTCCGGCCGACTCTGTCCAACCACCCGCATGTCGTACCACTGCCAGGATGTCTATCCGAGATCAGACACCTATTCCATTCCTATCTGCTACAGAAGTTGACAGATACCATCTCCACCACTACCAGTATCATCACCATTACCCATGTCACCTCCACCACTACCTGCTAGTCTTACTCATCCGTTAGGATACAGAGCTGCTATGATCCGGTTGATAGCCGATTCACCATTAACTTCCCATCCACTACCTATTATACACCCACATACCAGGGCATCTATGGCCATGATAAGAGCTGCTGCACTATCCACCTACATCTTAGCATCTCGATCAAAGACACCACCATCAGGGACACCACCACTTCTACCTATACCATTACCTACTCCATCACCACCTTTGCTTCTTCCCTCTACTAACTGTAGAGCATGTGTTTTTGAGGTTACATTACCGCCTCAGAAGAGGTTGTGTATTACTCTCAGTCCGAGATTTAAGATTAGTGAGAGTTCATCTGCTCCCACTGCTAGACCTACTGGAGAGTTTAGGAGAGATTATAGTTTTGTTGCCACTTTGGATAATGAAATTAGGCGAGACCTAGAGAGAGATGTTGGTTATGGGATTACAGATACTTAGGATGAGATGGTTGAGGACATGCAGGGGACACCAGCAGCGACTGATGTGGCAGAGTTGAGTCAGAGGATGACAGATTTTGTCATGACTGTTAGGCAAGATACTAACGAGATTTATAGGAGACTTGATGATGCACAGGATGATAGATCATTGATGAGCGGTCAGCTCAACATGCTGCATAGAGACAGACACGCCTATGCTCGCACTGCGAGGCTTATAAAGAGTGAGGCCAGACTTTCTCGTGAGGCTTGGGTACAGTCAATGGATGCTAGTGATACCGCCCATTCTGAGGTGAGAGCACTACGGACTACTATATTAGCACAGCAGACCGAGATCGAGGAGTTGCAGGCAGCAGACCGTAGGAGACAAACACATCTTACAGAGGCACTGACACTACTGAGGACACTGCAGACGTAGATAGCAGTGCTACAGAGTCAGCAGACACCTGCTAGGGAGCCAGCACGTCCTGAGATACCGGAGGAGGCCGGTAGTAGTTCATAGATTTGGTTATATTGTAGCTATGTTGTATAGCCTACTAAGTATTACGGGTAACTCTCGGCTAGTAAGGCTCTAGGTTTTATTTTCATTTTGTAACCTAAGGGTAATGATCATTTTGTAACCGAATCAGGGCATGTATGTTTCCAGATTATATATTTAAGGGATGTATTATGTCATGTCTGTAATCAAATTTATTATGAATGAATGCCGATTTAGCTACACCATTGTTAATTTTAATTCAATTGTATATTTCACTGTGCGATGTGATCTCACTTTAATTATTGTGTATATGTCATGTAATGGTTATGATTTGTATGAAATCTAACGGGTATTATATTTTCTTGTGACTTGAAGAAGATGGCACCAAAAAGAACCACCAGATCAACACCAGCCACAACAACCACCCCCACTACTTCTGTGACCGATGAGCAACTTAGGGGACTAATCGACCAAGGCGTTGCTGATGCATTGGCAGCATGTGACGCTGACAGAAGCCAAAATGGCAAAGACAGTTATGATCTAGGCACGGGTGCAAGGAGACAAGCTCCTCTTGCTCGTGAGTTCACTTACCTAGACTTCATGAAATGCAAACCCCCATATTTTAAGGGTACTGAAGGAGTTGTCAAGTTAATTCAGTGTTTTGAAAGAATGGAAACTATGTTTCGTATAAGCAACTGCTCCGCGGAAAACTAAATCAAGTTTTCTACTTGTACTCTTCTTAGAAGTGCTCTAACGTGGTGGAACTCCCACGTTAAGACTATTGGTCACGATGTTTGTCATACCCAAAAATTGGGGAACACCCCGTGGACAAACCTGAAAAAGAAGATGACCGACAAGTACTGACCAAGGGGCGAGGTTAAGAAACTTGAGAGTGAGATGTGGAATTTGAAGGTTAAAGGTACCGACGTGGTAGGCTATAATTAACGATTTCATGAACTGACATTGATGTGTGCTAGGATGTTTCCTGAAGAGTCGAACAAGATTGAGAAATATGTCGGTGGTTTGCCCGACATGATTCACGGAAGTGTAATGGCATCTAAGCCAAAAACCATGTAGGATGTAATTGAATTTGCAACTAAGCTGAGGGACAAGAAGATCCGCACTTTTGCTGAACGACAGAGTGAAAACAAAAGAAAGCAAGATGATAACCAACAACAACAACAGAACAAGAGGCAGAACACTGGCAGCGCTTATGCTGCAGGGTCTGATGAGAAGAAACCTTACGGAGGATCTAAACCTATGTGCTCAAAATGCAACTACCACCATGACGGTCAGTGTGCTCTAAAATGCCACGAGTGCAACAGAGTTGGCCATCTGTCCCGTGACTATAGGAGTAATGCAAATGCCAACACTACTAACAACCAAAGGGGTACTAGGGGCAGGTCAGAAACCTACATGCTTTGAATGTGGAGCCTAGGGACAAACCCAGACTCAAACGTCATTATAAGTATGTTCCTTCTAAACAACCGCTATGCTTCTATCTTATTTGATACTGGTGCCGATAGAAGCTTTGTGTCTACTGCATTTAGCTCCCAAATTGATATCACACCATCTACCTTAGATCATTATTATGATGTTAAACTAGCTGACGGGAGAATATTTAGATTAAATGCTATCATTCGAGGTTGTACATTAAACTTCTTAAATCACCCATTCAACATAGACTTAATGCACATAGAACTTGGTAGTTTCAACGTCATAATTGGTATGGATTGGTTGGCAAAGTACCAAGCTATCATTGTTTGTGCCGAGAAAATCGTTCGTATTCCGTGGGGAAATGAAACCTTAATTGTTCGTGGTGATGGAAGCGACCCGAGAAACGAGACTCGTTTGAACATCATCTCGTGCACTAAAACGTAAAAATATTTGCTGAAAGGATGTCCTGTCTTTTTGGCACATGTTACTACAAAGGAGACTCAAGACAAGCCAGAGTATAAGCGACTTGTGGACATACCGATCATTCGAAATTTTCCTGAAGTGTTTCCTGATGACTTGCCAGGTCTTCCACCGACTCGACAAGTGGAATTTCAGATCGATTTGATACATGGTGCTGCACCTGTAGCACGGGCACCTTATCGATTGGCTCCATCTGAAATGAAGGAATTGTCGGACCAACTCTAGGAGCTCTCTAACAAAGGCTTCATAAGACCCAGTTCCTCACCTTGGGGAGCTCCGGTCTTGTTTGTCAAGAAGAAGGATGGATCGTTTCGAATGTGCATCGACTACCGAGAACTGAACAAGCTCACAGTGAAGAATCGTTATCCACTTCCAAGGATCGATGATTTATTTGATCAACTATAAGGATCCAGTGTTTATTCTAAGACAGACCTTTAGATCAGTTTCACCACTTTGGATACGTGAAGAAATATTCCCAGACGGCATTACAGAACTGATATGTCATCTACGAGTTCCAAGTTATGTCATTTAGTTTGACGAACGCACCGGCGGTATTTATGGATCTCATGAATCGGGTGTACAAGCCATATTTGGATAAGTTTATGATTGTTTATATTGATGATATCCTCATCTACTCCAAGAACAAGAAGGAACATGGAGAACATCTTAAGGCAAAATCTATAATTGCTTAAGAAAGAAGAGTTGTACGCTAAATTCTCTAAATGCGAATTTTGGATTCCCAAGGTACAGTTTCTCGGCCACGTGATTAATAGTCAAGGCATTCACATGGATCCCGTCAAGATTGAATACATAAAAGATTGGGCATCTCCTAAAACACCAACAGAGATTCGACAATTTTTTGGGCTTGCTGGGTATTACCGAAGATTCATCGAAGGATTTTCAAAGATCACCAAGTCAGTGACCAAGCTTACTTAGAAAGGAGTTAAGTTTGATTGGGGTAACAAGGCAGAAGCAACGTTTCAACTGATTAAGCAGAAGTTTTGTAGTGCACCAATTCTGGCCTCACCTGAAGCAAGCGAAGATTTTATTATATACTGCGATGCTTCGATCAAAAGTTTGGGCGCTGTGTTAACGCAAAGAGATAAGGTGATTGCTAGGCATCGACGCCAATTAAAAAGAAAAAAAAAAATAAAAAAAAGAAAAAGAAAAAAAAAATTCAAAAGAAGAACAAAAAAAACCTATACGACTCATGATTTAGAACTTGGAGCAGTAGTGTTTGCTTTAAAATTTTGGAGACACTATCTGTATGGAACCAAGTGTACGGTGTTCACAGATCATAAGAGTTTACAACACATTCTTGATCAAAAGGAGCTGAACATGAGATAAAGTCGTTGGTTAGAGTTGCTCAGCGATTATGATTGTGAAATACGTTACCACCCGGGGAAAGCAAACGTAGTGGGCGATGCCTTAAGCCGTAAAGAACGGAATACGCCATTACGGGTTCGAGCCTTAGCCATAACTATTGGTTTGAATCTCCCCAAGCAAATTCTGGAAGCTCAAATAGAGGCACAGAAAGCAGAGAATCTCAAAAATGATGATGTAGGAGGTATGATCAGGTGGGATATACCGAAAGAGAAGTTAGAACCCCGCGCAGATGGAACTCTATGCTTGAATGGAAAGGAGTTGGTTACCATGTTATGGTGACCTGAGGACTGTGATGATGCACGAGTCCCACAGGTCAAAATACTCTATCCATCCAGGTTCTGACAAGATGTATCATGACATGAAGAAGCTATATTGGTGGCCCAATATGAAGGCCGACATCGCCACCTATGTTAGAAAATGTTTGACATATTACACATCCACACTTAATATATATGACTTATACTTCAAATAATGCAAGATTTTTATACAAGATACCAAAAATCAACTAGTACTCCCTCCTTCCCCCAAAATTCGATGCTAATGTGCTCCCTAGGGGACATTTAGCACACAAAAACCTTACCAAGTCCTTTGTACAACACAAGACTTATTAAACCTAAGCATGACTAGTTATCTTGACCAAAAGACTTTCCTTGAAACCCTCATCTTGTCTTAGACTTTCTATAAGCAACGTGACTATTCCTAGTCATATATAAGGAAACAACTAGTAATAGATAAAACACACAACACATTTCCTTAAGTGAAAACAACACAAACACTCTCTTTGTCCTCCCTCTAGCCCACGGCCAAAACAAACACCCATACATAATCCATACAAAATTTATTTAGCAAGTATACAAGTGATGTTATAACATATCTAAGATATACCAAGAAGGTTTGAAGGTTTAGTTAAGCATTTACAAGGGTTAATCAAGAAAGGTTTAGGATTAGGGTTTTATTGGATTTATGGTTTTATAAGTATTGGAAGATTGAGTTTAATATCTAAACTAGGGTTTAGATCTTGTTGTTCATCATCCATCTTCATACTAAGGTTATCTAAAACCCTTAAACTCTTTACATTTGTGATTTCATATGTATATTATGTTTATATAGTGAATCACCATCTAGGAATATTATTAACATGTAAAATAGATTTTTACACTTGATTATGGTTTGATATACTTTTACATATGTTATATGGATGTTAATATCATGTTGGAATAGAAGTATAAGTATTTTACAAGTGTTGGTTTATGTATAAAGAGTATATATAAACTAGTTACCTAAAAAGTGTACTTATTAAAGATTATGAACAAATAAGTATGTAGACTTGTTGATCTTGTGATTCTTGGACATATTGTTGGACTTATACATTAGAGTACTATAAATATACACAAGATTGTGTATTGATCACATTAGAGGACTTGTAGTAATTCACACATGCCAAAAAGTTATAAAAACAAGTTTTAAACACATATTAAAAAACAATCAAAACCTACTGATTTTAATTCGAATATAAGGCATTTACTTTATGTTTTTATAAACTACTACACGTCATGACAATCATAGGCATGTAGTGAACTCGAAAATCCGAGCTATAACGAAGAAGATACGTCATTTACAAGTTTACGATAAATAAAAGCTACGGTCTGGGTACTACTGGCCCACCATGCACCGCGACGCGCGCGACATGATAAAGATATGCAATGATTACCAAGTACATAGACCAATCACGCGCCAACCACAACAGGAGCTAACACCTATTACCTCACCATGGCCATTCCACAAGTGGGGTTTCAACATCGCTGGTCCTTTCCCTGTTGCAGCGGGAGGATTGAAATTCCTTATCGTGGCTATAGACTACTTTACTAAATGGATCGAGGCGAAAGCCGTCGCCACAATCACAGGGAATCAGGTAAAACGATTTGTTTGGGATAACATTGTGTGCCATTTTGGATTATCTAGAAAGGATTTTCTATCATTATTATCTTCCATTTCAAGAAGAGTGTGTACCTTTTGTATAGAAATCTTGACCCATTCACCATTGTTGGCACTTTCCTTGCCAACATACACTCTTTCTTCATTAGTAAGTGTCATAAGAGCTTTAACTTCAGTTACTTCATTGTCATCAGATGACACTTCTTCTTCATCCCAATCATACATTTCAGCAATTAGACCTTTGTTTTTGCCTAAGGATGAACTGGGAGCTGAGGCACTGGAATTGAGGAGGGCTAGTTTAGCTTTGACTTTGTTGTACTTATCTTTAAAGTCTTTGGTATGCCTCTGTTCAGGTTTGTGCTCAAATGAATAGAGAAGTTTTGGTTGAAAAGGTGACTGAAATGAAGGAACTGATGTTTTTGACCAACAGCCTCTTTCAAAGTGACCCTTCTTGCCACATTTGTGACATTCAGTTTGGTCAGTTGCTTTTGCACTACTAAACCTATGAGTACCCTTTTTGAAGAACCTTTTAGATTTGGCTAAAAGAGCTTTTGCTTGGTATTCTTCTTCAAGGTCATTCATGTACTCTTGACTGCTTCTTGTATCCTCTTCATCATCAGGACTATCTTGAAAGTCTTGGACAATAGAGGAAGAGAAAAAGGCAGTTGATAGTGGAGTTGCAGAGACAAGAGTTTTCTCTTGGTTAGTATCATAAATATTGTTTATAAGGTTTTCTTCATATTTGAGTTTACTAAATAGAGAAGCAAGTTCATATTCTTTCACATGATTTGTGTTTCTGAGACTTTGGCAAAAAGCTAGCCACTTCTTTGGTAACCCATTTATAAAACCAGTATTTATCTCAAGCTTTGAAAGTTTAATGCCATCATTTACTAGTTCATTAATCAAAGCTTTATATATGGTGAAAATTTGTGTTAGAGATTCACCTTCTTTGAATTTGAAGGTGTTATAGCATAACTTCAGGTCCATGACCCTACTTTCTTTCACATTAGAGGGCCCCTCATGATATAGTATCAGGTCATCTCAAGTAGATTTTGCAGTTAAGCAGTTTATGACAGAGTTCATTTGGTCATCTGGAAGCACATACATAATGAGACTTTTGAGTCGCTAATCTAAGTTACCAGCTTTTCTCTCCTCAGGTGTCTATTGTGTCTCTGGCTTCCTTTGACCAACTATCATAGGGATATAAGGACCGTTTGAAATGATATTTTTAAATTAAGGTTCAATACCAATGATATGACACATGAACCTCTTTTTCTAATTGGCGAAATTTTCCACCTCTAGTACAGGAGCAGCATTTAACTGGCCACCCCTGTATTCAAGACTCTATGGTACTTCTGCTGCCATTTAAGATGGATCTTAATTTTAAAAATCTTTGAGCCTTTTATATATCCTTTTAAAGGGATTTTATAAACCAGAAGGCTCTGATACCACTTGTTGGTCCCTTGGAATCTGATATAAGGTTTATCAAGTTAAACGTAATCACATTCCATGGCAAGGAAGTGAGTTTTAAACAAATATATAAGAAGAATATAATGAAGAAGTTTAGAACACATAGAAGTACTTTTCAACGTATAGGTTCTTATTAGAATAAAATAAAGAATCTATGACACACCTTGATTGTGAAATAGCAAGGTGGTTGAATGACAATTAGGGTGTTATCTCCTTTGAACTAATTCTCTAACCAAAGTTAAGAAAATAAGAAAACAAAATACTTATGACTAAACTGAAGCTTCAGCTTCAGTAGTATGTACAGTTTGTTTGAGAGATAAATAAACTCTTTAATGTGTATCACATTAATTGGAAGACATAACATTTACTCTGGGGATCTCTTTCCTTTTATATGTAAAGGGATAGGGTTTACAAGTTGACCTAATACACATGTCATGCATCCAATGGGTGGTTGAGATACCATTTAATGCAGACGTGCTCTAAAGTACCAAGTATAATCCTTTAAGGAAAGTTGTTGTACTTCTATACCAACTTTAGAAGTACCTTTTCCTAAAAAGATTGCTTTATTCCTTTTGACATAAAGCAATCTTTTTCTTACCTTGTAAACCTTCTAGAAGTGAAACAAACATTTCAAACTTCTGTTAAGGAGATAGACAACATTCAGCTTGGAATTGTCAACCAAGCTGAACTGAAGCTCTTTCCAAAAGCCTTCTTCAGTTTCTGTGCCGCTGCATAAACAGAAGTGAAGATACTTCCCAATATTCTAAGGACCTGAAGAGCTGACTGATGTGTACGTTTATAGACACAATAAAATATACTATAATAATATAGCCTTAAGAGTAATTAAGAAAATTACCAAGTTACCTTTGATAAAATTCACTCTTAAAAATATATATAATATAATATAAAATACGTATATTTAACCGGGTAAATATGATCACCCGGGTCGTTTCCCCAATGACTAGTAAAATTGAAACCACATTTTAGTTCGGATTTTGATTTGAATGAAGTAAAGATATTTTTAATAATCTATATCTACTAAATAAAAAGTAATAATTTCAAAATTAAACTAAAAATGCAAAATGGGACACTAAAACTAAGGCCAAAAACCTAAATTCTACAAAATTAAGCCTAATTTTTATTTTTCTTTTTCAATGTATTCTAATTGACTAAAAACGAAGTTTAAAAAAAACTAGAACGAAAACGGAGTTAAAACGAGCGTTAAAAATTGAAAATCGAGAACGAGAACGAAACCCGTTCTTTAAAAAGTGAATTTTTGCAAATTAGACCCTACGAAAGTGAAACTAATTTTCCTACAAACTTTATGATAAAAGAAAATTTAAAAAAAAAATTTATTTTTCGGATTATTTTTCTATTTTTTTTGATTTTTTAAAGTTTTTAAAGAAAATAAAAGATTAAAAATACTAAACTTATAGTAAAAATTCTAGGAAAAAAGACAGAAAATAGCTTATACTATAAGAATCCTAGGAAAAATAAGCCCAAAGTGGTAGCTTATCAAATAAGCTACGAATTAAGCTGAAACAGCTTATTTAGCTTAAGAGGCAAAAACTAGTATAAAACTTAGATTTTGCAAGAGACTAACAGAAAAGTCCCAAGGGCATAGCGGTAAGTGTGTGTGTGAAAAAGGGTTGAGACTAGGTCGAGGTCGGGGGTTCGAGCCCGACTCACCCCTAACCTCCTTGGTTTCCCCCTTTTTTTTTATATTTCGAAAATCTTATAAAAGCAAAGTTGTTTAGCAACTCAAAATAAGCATTTTTAATATACGAAATTTTTTATGAAAAGCTATTAAATAGCTTATTATTTTGACAGTGAGCTTAAAAGCTCACTTTAGCTTTTTTTTACACTAAAAAGCTTGCACACGACTTAATATAAGCTTAAATTTCAAAACAAAAGCTATTCCTGGAAGCTTATGATGAGCTTAAACTAAAAATGACAAGAAAACTTAACTGAAAACTATCTAAGCTAGCTAATTTTTAAGCTAAACACTGAAACTAAGGAGAAAACTCAAAAAAACTTAAAATTAAGCCAAGCTCAAATGCTTAATAAGGCAAGACAGTAGCTAAGCCTTTGAGGACTTATCAAACAACATTTAAACTACTAAAATAGATCATAAAAACTAATACTAAAAGCTGAAATTCAAAACTTAAAAGCTAAAACTAATACTACTACTGTTTTTGGCCTTTTTGAGAGATTTTTGAAAACTTAAAAGGCAATTTTACCTAGGCAAATAAGCTAGGAAATGAAAAATAAGGCCTAAACTCTATTAAGCTACATCTATTCCTATTAGTGATACTAAATTTTAAAAGCTAAAAACCATATTTCTACTAAGTGAAACCTAGAAATGACAGCAGTGGTAACTTAGTGTTACCACTGCTGATGCAAATAGCAAAGGGGTAAGCACAAATGCAGGATACCTTAAGAGGTGATCCTGCACTTAGACACTCTATTTGAGTGAGTCTAAACTCTAATCAAGCAAGAACCAAGCCTTAGATGGCTTGGTTCAAATTTTCACAAGTGAAATCACAAGAAAAATTCCCTTGGTGCTGAGACAACAAGAATAAGCTCAAACTTTTTCAATTTTAAAAACTAACATGTGAAAACTCTTTTCCTAATGATTTTAAATAAAATCAAAGCTGTCTCAAATGATTTGCACAAAAACCTTTGACTTTTTGAGGTCAAAACAACTAATGCCAAACACCCCTTTAAATTGTGACAGATTTGATTAAGCTTATGAATTTAAGATCTAATTAACTAGACTTAAGTACCAGATGCTAATTAGCTACTAACTAACCTAACAAACATAAATCATCAATCATTTAAGCTAAATTTAAAATCTAAGCTTATGCTAACTAATTTTTTTTTGTTTTTATAGATTTTAAGACAAATTAAGCTATAACAAGATCTATTTTATAAAAAACTAACATAGATGATTAAACACACACACACACACACACCGAATGCAAATTAAAAGCACTAATAAACGCTCAAACATACTTAAGCCATTAAGCAGTTTACACTAATAAGCCACTTATTTTAACTAGGATTTAAAGACAAAAAGAAAGTTAAATGAAAACTGAGGGGGAAGCCTTCACGAAAATCATCAAAAGGCAGAACTTTATGATGGCTCATTGAGCGGTAATCAACAAAGCTCTGACTTATTAGAAATAAGCCAATAATAGTCCTTGGAGACCCTTCCATGATAGGTCTCCCTTCCAAAAGCCAAAATCCATAAGCTAAAGTAATCAGACTGTTTTTTAAGTTTAAGTAGATATTAGACTGAATTAAGCTCTCTTATGAGCTTATAGACTTATAAAAAGAGCTTTTGAAAGCTTATCTAAAGCTTATTAGTAGGAGTAAGTTTAAACGATTGAGGACATAAGAGCTATAATATATTTTGAAAAACAAGGTGATTAAAACTAAATGAACTTTATAATTGAATCAAAACAGATTACAAGAGATTGAAAAATGAAAATTACATCTTGACTAAAACTAATAAGCTAAATTTTACTTAAAAGAAAATTACTAGAAAAAGGAGATAAATGTGTGTGTGTGATGTGTGCTATTTATAGCACATTACTGAAGGTTCTAGGGGTCTAAGCACTCCTCTCCTCTCATTGATCTTGTCCGTACATTTTCATAATGATTGGGAAGTCATAATGAGCCGTTGGATTAAGTTACAACTCACACGGATTGCCAAGCTGGCAATCCTTGATGTGACCCTTGTGCTTGATATGTGAGTGATCCAGAGCAAAAATACACCTCTCTTGTGCTTTCTCATCATCTAACGTGTCCTTTCATTATGGGAATTGGCCAATAGTAAGCTTGAGTGACGTTTTAACTCTGCCAACGTGTACTAGCTCCCATGAATTGTCCTTCTTGCCCTTTAATTTTGAAAAGCCCTTTGATTTTGACCCATGGTGAAATGGGGAAGACGGTGAATAGTGATCATGAACTTGGCGCCTTTTTTAAACTGTAAAAGGGTAATTCGGTTTTAAACTTTGGTCTATTGACAAATTCAGTCCTTCTCTTTGTGTTATTAAAAGTTGTAGTGTAAAACAACTTTAAGAAAGGGCAACTTAAGTCCCTGTGGTTTAATAAAATGGGTTTGGGCTAAGGTAATGGGCTTTTAACTTGGGCCTTTGGATCCGGGTATGGTATTTAAGGGGATTAAGGCCCATTAAAGGTTTAAGGGACCTTTTGTGTAACTTTTGGAAACTTGAGGGACTCAAATGGTAATATTGGAGTTTTTGTCCCTTTATGGTTGACTTTTGTTGACTGAGGTTTGACCAGGGTTGACTTTTTGACTTTGGCTTTCGACTCTTGCACGCTCTTCCGTTCTCATGTCCGTGTTTTCCTGTTTTTGATGGTTTTCTTGTGATTTTTTATTTATCCGTACCTGCACACAAAAAACACAAAAACAAGTATATTTTTGCTATTTTTAGTGTATTTGTTTTAGGGTCATTTTTGGTAATAACAGATATGTGTATTTTACACTTATCAAAATTCCCCAAACTAAATGATTGCGTGTCCTCACGCAATATCACATGCCTTATAACCAAATACCTTGAAACTTCCATAAACTAAACCTTTGAAAAGTAGCAAAGATTTTGTTGAGGGAGTTAAGATATCACAAGTTATAAAACACCCGATTTCCTATTTTCAAAGATTTTTCTCTCTTTATGATTTTTCTTGATAATTAATTACCTAACTACAACTTATTTGTGTTTGACATAATGTATTGTTTTCATTAACTTATTGGTAACTTTGAGGATCATAGAATAAAAAGCACAATTAAGTGTTTAAAAGATAACTTCATCATCCCTGATTTTTCACTTTTCCCATTCTAAGCTTAAAAACAAGATCACTGTGTACTTACTTTTCCTCCCGCAAATCCTACTTTTGTATCTCAGGATTTTACTTAAGTCATATACCCGAAGGCTCTTTAAGACTTTTGTTTCGATATTTATTAATTCAGAAAATAAAGTGCAATGGTAAAGAACGCAATAATAAGCTCCTAGCCCTTTTCAAAAGATCAAATGCAATCGAGAATAAAGTCCACATCGAGGCAACCAAAATTTGGCTTTTAATTAGGCTACTTAAGCAAGGCACCATTCATGTCATATACCCTAAGG
>BQNB010054769.1:0-35070 GCA_026074375.1 Tanacetum coccineum | reverse complement strand
CTTCCCATTTATTTCCTCTGGAGTTTGGTAATTTGGGCACGAGCTTGTTGAAGTTCAGCTTCCAAAATATCGAAATCTTATTGGATGATTACTCGTCCTTTTCCGAGGCCTTCAAATTTATCTTCTATATGTACAATACGATCGAGAGAGAGTTCTCCTACGTAATTCATTATTTCTTCGATTTGTTCCTCATGATGCTTTATACTTGTCTTTCATGAGCTTTTACCTATCTCAAAGGCCGAAGGAAGATAGTTTGGGAAGTTTGAGGAAAAGGCATCCTCCACATTGGAAGTAGGATGGTCGAGAGAAGACATCATTCTGTTTAACAACCCAGCGGTAAATAACATAAGTTATTTATTTAGTAATATAATAGTTATGTATCTTTACATACCATTTCGGAAGATATAATGGCACGGAGGACTTTCTTGGATAGAAAAAGAAAAGTAGTTATAGTTAAGGTTTCAACCTTGTTCTCTATAACATGGCTCTGATACCAAATCTGTAACACCCCCATTTTTACATATAGCAACGGAAACTAATCTGGGGTATTACTTCAAGGTACAATAGTCATAATCATAGAAAACGAATAAAAAAGAGTCGGTTTTGAAAATTAAGTTATCATTCATTATTTCATTAGAGTTTTTAAAAACGAAAGGTCCCAAAATCTAAAACATAAAGTTTGAATGATAACAGTTTTGCCATCTTTAAGTCCTTGCCACTCTGTGCCATAAGTTACCTAATTACCTAAGATAAAACATGCTAAAAAGTCAACACAAAGGTTGAGTGAAATTCATAGGTTTAAGTTAAATAGTTTGAATGCAAATTTGATATTGGGTTACGTTGATATACACCCGTTATTTGTAAAACAATTATTATTGCCATTAGCTCATGAATCCGAAGCCTTGGGATATATAATAATCAAACGTTATAGCCCTAACGGGTGCCTTTGCCAAAACACTCGCAGTTATATTCTAATGATGTGCAATTGGTTACCAATATTACTGGGTACACCAACAGGTAATCCAACCCAAATAGATCTATTCACAACATTCGTGCTCACTCCGTAGAGTAATTAACGGTTCATGATATTGGGGACTTAAAGGCAAAAGTAGTTACTTAGGCAATAATAAATCAGGATAGCATACAAAAATAATTGCATTCATGGTTTATAGCATGTATCCCCCTCGCGGGTTTATGAAACATTTGAAATATTGAAATGCGAGGCTATGAACTCACCTTAGCAGTATAGGGAAATTTGATTGATAGCAAAGGTATATGAAATAAAAGTAACGACTTCGTCACATGCAACCTGGGGTAATATGTCAGGTCTTAGTTTGATTGAATATGTTTTACATTATAATGAATATCATCTTTGATTGAATTGTTATGGAGTATTGTATCACCGTTCGGGCCATCATAATTCAGAGGTCATTCAGTAAACGTTTGAGGAGCTAGGGCACTTTAAATCGTAAACCCAACAACTCAGTCAGAACGTAATACCAAGATGAAACCCCTTAATATGAAGCTCCCTAGTATTGTGATACGATATAATTGGTTTTAAGCGTTTTGCTTGATAACTGGAAACGATAAGCACGTCAAGCGTTAATTAAAGTTATGTCTTATAATGTTTTGAACATATTTTTATACTTTTTCAAAATGTTACATTTTAGACCCTTAAGAATGAAAAATGGCAAAATATACCCTTGGAGTTTGCACTTTTACGAGTTTGGTCCTTCTAGTTTAAAAGATGTACAAAGTAAACCTTGTACTTTGGAAAGTGACATAATAGACCCCTATAGTTATAACTTTAGAAATATGGCAAAAATAGTCCTTGTACTTATAAGTTTTCAAAAGTTACGGTATATAACCTTCATGATAATTGATTAGCACAAAACAAGTCTAAAATCCATAATAATGATATTTTTCAATATGAAAAAGTAATTTTATAGGTTAAGTTATTAATATTTTAAGCTAAATTATGAGGTTTAAAGTAATTTAACGTAACAAAAGTTCAAAATAACGATTCATTCAGCTAGAAATCGAAACGGGTCAAATTAGGGTTTTAAAATGAAAACGCGCGGGTTTTAAGTTCAAATTATTTCAAGACTTAATAAAGTACTTATTGTAATGTTAGATAAGCGTATTAGGATAGACTATAATAATAGTTTACAAGTTTAGCTTATAAATTAAGCAAAAACATGAAATTAGGGTTTCATGAGCTTGGTTTGGATCAAAAAGGTAAAACACATATGTTTTTGAGTTCAAAGCTTTTAAAAATAGTTTAAGCATGATCATATGAACATTATAAGGGTATGAAAATAGAATGTGAGCTTATGGAACCTGGTTTTGAGCTTATAGCTTGGAAATAGGTTGCAATCGGGACTTTTAACTTCGTACGTTTAGAATAACAACTACAGGGCTTATTTTCTTGGTTTAATTGTTTCACTTCTGGTCTTGGGACTTCTATTGATCTTATAATTCTGCTATGGAAGTATTAGAACTCCATTTGTGTGTAAGAGAGAAGTTATGGGGGATGGTTTGAAATAGGGTGCTTGGTTTAACTTATATAGGGCTCAAATGGCCTTGTTGGCCAAGAAAACTTAGGGAACAAGGTTTAGGATCTAAGGTAGATGATTCATGGAGGCTAGGGATGACAAGGAGAAGCTATGGTATGAGTAACGTAAGCTAGAAACTAGGTTTGATTTGTTGTTTTCTTCTTGTGATGCCTTAGCTAAAAAGGAGAAAGAAAGGGGTGATGTAGCTTGATTTGTGACCAAGAGATGGATTTAAGGTGCTTTTAAGCAGCTTATAGATGAAGTAGGAGGGTCATTGAGGTGCTTGAGGGCTTGGTTTGATTTAAAATGGGTCAAAATTAAGAAAATAGGGCGTCGGGTTCAAGTGGGTTCAAACTAGGGGTTTTAGGGTTTAGGGTTGAGCTAGGTTTATGTTTAAGGGTAGATTAGGGTTTAGATTTAGTATTAGGATTGTAGTTTAGGGTTTAGAATAAAGGTTTAATGTTTATTTAAGTTTTAGGGTTAAGTTTTTAGGTTTAAGGAAAAATTAGGGTTTAGGGTTTTGATTTAGGGTTTAGGGTTTTATATTAGGGTTTAAGATGAGTTAGGGTTTAGGTTTTTGAGTTTAGAAGCTATACATTGAATATTAAAGAGATGGTAAAAATCTAGAAAAAAAATGGTGGTAAAACGACTATTTTGAATGTCTTTGTTTTATTGACTTGTACCATTATGTTTTAAGGAATTGTACACTGGACTTGGTATGGAGTTTCTATTTACAAATGAGATGCTATATTAATTATGTACTTATTCTTTAGTTAGCTTTGTTCATTCACTTTAGATGTTGCTTTACATGGAATTAGGTTTTAGACGGGTATACACCGATAACCGGTTTTAAGGCTGTCTTAATATAAAGTGCAATGGTACATTGTATGAGTAATGTACTTTGTAAAAATGATATTAAGATATTGACTTAACATATTATGATGTTTGCTTAACATATATGAAGATAAGATTGGCATAGGTAGGTTGCGTGAGCTCGTTAACTTTAGTTATGCAAGTTACGTTGCATATTGAGATATTGGTAATGTATGTAATGTAATAAAGCAAAAAATTTCCCTAAAAAGGTGGTTCATATATAATAGATAGATAGTACATTGCATTTAACTTAATAGATGGATATTTATATTGATGAAAATTTACGGGTTGTTATATACGTACACACAAGTACGTAGTTCCTAAATACATCTATATGAAGGTTCCTAGTTATAGTCTAGGTCAATCCACCTAGTTCTCTATAACCTTGGCTCTGATACCAATCTATCACACCCCACAAAGGCAGAATCGCAAGGCATAATCATTAGGAATCATCACAACACAAGGCGTCAAAATAGAGAAAACTAAAAATGACATTTAATAAACTTCAAAATCCGAAGCGTGTTATGACAACGCCCGAAACAAAAATCCAACATATAATGCATAAGAACGAAACATGACAAGTTCAAATGGAAACTAAAACAAATAAGTTATAGACTCCGCATGCAAGCCTATGGTCCAGCTAACTCTTCTTCCTAACTCTTCACACGTCATGCTCACCTAAAAATAATGCTTAAAACGTCAACATAATTGTTGGTGAGAGTTACAGGTTTAAGACTCATATATTACACCGCGATCATCAAAAATAACGTTTATGAACTTATATGCATGGCTATTCTATCACAACAATCAATTCACAAATAACTTCACAAATATCTGGGGTGGATCGTACCCCTCCGTCCCAATAATCTCTTCTCTTCTGTCACTGCACAAGACTAACCCACTTGACTAGCTAAGTCTATCCGGGTTACACACTAAGTCATGTCTTCTTCACATACACATACCTTTCCACAATTCTAAACTAGGACAATGCCATCTTCACATACACATACCTTACCATAAAATCGTATCACATAGCAATCATATAGTTCGATACTTAAAAACACATATCATGGTTAATAATTCAAAAAGGTTTTGCATCATTTCGCAAAGAATCTAAACAAACAATACACACATATGTTCCCATTGATTAGGTCACACACCTAAGTCGATGTAACTATCACAACGATGTATATTCTATATACTATCTTAATTAACCCTTCTATGTACTCCTCATACTTGCTAACCTTAAGTTATATCATAAAACTCTACTCCTTAACTTTCTGGTTTTTACTTAGTTTTTATAGTTACAAGATGACTCTAAATAAAATACTTAAACACCAAATTGTTACTTCTACTTACATCTCATAGCTCCCCAATGAGTTTTGAGCTTCCACGATTTTTAAGAAAAAATAATAATGAGTGTAACTATTATATAAAATTTCAACATTACAAGTTACCCAGATTCGGATCTGATCGCACACCAAAAAGTTTGACTTCATTAAACACACTTAAACAATGAATTGGACTTATATCTTTGAAATAAAGTTAATAGACACATGAAAAATGCTCTCTGTATTTGGAAAAGTCCTAATTCGAATTTTAGATAGGGCTTTTACTCCTCGCAATCTGACCTAAAAACTCAGCCTTGACAACGAATCTTGTTTAATTAATTTAACTAACTTCTACTCACTTTTAATTCATGAAACCTATGGGGTTTGAAAGTAGACTCTCTGTAGATATTTTTAGGCTTAAGAAAATCAAGAAAAGCTATCCGTATGACAGAGTTATGACTCTCGCAAGATGACCCTTCAAAACTGCCACCTTTTAAACTACGAATTTACAAACTCTAAAACCCTAACTACACATGCTTAACACCACTAACCATACAAAAACGATTTTTAAAGATTAAAATCCTAATTTTACAGATCCTATATAAACCCTACTCCATCCTTAATGATTGTTAAATAATTAAAACTTAATTGAATTGAAAAAGGTTTAAGAAATTCATACCTTAAAACTTAGAAATCAAAACCCTAGAATTTTTTGGTTTCCCCCCTTGTTTCTTGTTGATCGCGGCCACAGGGAAGAGATAACAAAAAAAGTGATTTTTGATTTAGTTAGGTTTTGTATTTGTAGGCTTAGGAAAAGATTTAGATAATTACCAAATACAAATTATAATCCAATTGGGATTTTTTTTTCTCCCATAACCGGCCGAACAATATACCCCTTTATTTATTTTTATTTTTTTTATTAATTATTATTTACACAAAAACCCTCTAATTTTTATATTTTATTAAAAACCTTTACTTGTTTAACTAAACCTTGAACTTTCTTACTAATTTTCAAACTAAATTTCATTTCTAACTATTTCTAAAAATAGAAAGCACTCTAAAACCTATAAAATACTAAACTAATATATGTAATATGAATTACATATACATAGTACGTACAAATAAAATTACGAACACAACATTTGAAACTACACAAGGTTTTCAAATGCTCTCTTTTCCACAAGTACCATGATTCATCACTCATGTACTTTCATCTCATCACATAATAAACACATAAAGCACATAATAACACACATAAACTGAATTATACAGGCTTTAACTAACTTGCTAAAACCTCAGTTGTCACAACACAGGAGTTTGCACAGTCAAGTGTCAGACTTGCAACAAAGTAGGTCATCTGACTAGGGACTGCAAAAACTAAGGACTTCTATTTCCAAACCATCACTCCATCATCCAACTAAATCTCGGGATGAGATTTCTGTAAGGTTGGGGGACTATAACAACCCGTAATTTTCTAGTATTTTCATCAATGTAATATCTACTTACTACATTAAGTACTACTTTTTCACGAGAATATTTTTCATTTTATTCCATTCCATTATGCAACGTATCTTGCATCTCTAAAGTAAACGAGCTCACGTAACCAATGCCATCTATATCTATGTTTACATCATGTAAACCTTCTAATATGTCAAGTCTATATCTTAATATCATTTTTACCAAGTACATTATCAATTTAACGTACCATTTGCAACGTTACTTCAAAACAAGCATTAAACGTTAACGTTTATATCAAAATCCTAATTATATGTAATGTATACATATAAAATGACTACCAAATCTTGGTTTGACGTTAACGTTTATATCAAAACCCTTTGCATAAGCACACATCCCAATCCTTGGTTTGACGCATCATAATAGACTACCAAATCTTCTACTCCATTCGGTAATGACAATATTGGTGCATTACGCAACTTGTCCTTCAACGTTTGAAAAGATTCCTCCTGCTTCTCACCCCACTCATACTTTTGATTTTTCTGAGTCAACGAAGTAAGGGGTTTAGCAATCTTGGAGAAATTTTCAATGAAACGTCTGTAGTATCCAGCCAATCCGAAAAATGATCTTACTTTAGATGGTGTCGTAGGGGCTTTCCAACTTTTCACCACCTCAATCTTACTTGGGTCCATGTGAATACCCTTGTGATTTACCAAGTGTCCAAGAAAATGTACCTTTTGCAACCAAAACTCGCTCTTGGAGAACTTCGCATATAGCTTTTCCTTCCTTAGCAATTCCAACATCAATTTCAAATGATTTTCATGGTCCTCCTTCATCTTTGAGTATATCAGGATATCATCAATAAACACTATGACGAACTTATCTAGGTACGGTTTGCACACTCGGTTCATTAAGTCCATGAAAACTACGGGTGCATTCGTCAATCCAAATGGCATAACCGTAAACTTAAAATGCCCATATGGTGTTCTGAATGCGGTCTTTGAGATATCATCATCATGCACTCTCAGCTGATGATAACCAGATCGAAGGTCTATCTTAGAGAAGTAACGCGCTCCTTGAAGTTGGTCAAACAAATCGTCGATCCTAAGGAGTGGATAACGATTCTTGATGGTCAAATTATTCTGTTCACGATAGTCTATGCATATATAAATGATCCATCCTTCTTCTTCAAAGACCCTCTTGATCCCCTTACACCAATCAAAACTTGGGCACCCAAAGGGGTGTCTTTTACCACCCCATATATATGCCCACAATGTACTAACCCACCCCAACCCACCCTTTCATTTTCATCCTCTTCACAATACTCCAAATACAACAACCAACATTTGCCTCACAAATGGAGGGTTCTATGCCATTTCTATAATGCCAGTTGTAGATATGATTTCAATAGTATGAAATAGTCCCTAAGGATTATTATAGGAAGCCACTAATCAAAAGAAAAAAGGAAGCCCCTTGAAATGTGTGTCGTTACTTAGGGCTACGAAAAGCCCAAAAAAAATTCCCATGTGTCGAACCCCCATTTTTAGCTCTCTAGTAATGCTCAATATTTCTTGTTGTCTGCGCTCGCCATAACCTCTCAAGCATCATGATGACTCCCATTGTTCTAGGACAAATACTCTATTTATGATAGATCCCTCACACGTCGCGTTACGCTCTCACTTCTCGCGCATGACACGCCACCGGTGTTATCTCAGGGACTCGTGTGGAATTAAGACCTACATTCATCCTCCAGTTGCCCACGTTTCTATTGGTTACCCCACAATTCACTACACAATGGCAGAAACCCCATCACCAGCGCGTTAGATTGGAAATTTTATTAGCTACCAACGAACTGCTTAATCTTCGTATCTAACTTTTTGGACCTTGTCACCCTTGTGGTTAGCCGTGACTCTCCACAACCTTCCACCATTCAAATCTACACCCTTAGACTTCAAGACTTACCATCTAGCTATACTTAGTCAATACCTACAAGCCTTGATCCCTACACCAATCAAACTTGGGCACCAAGGGTGTTTTTACCCCTATATAAGCCGAACACCCACACCCTTTCATTTCATCCTTCAAACTCAAACACACACATACTCAAATGGAGTTCTAGCCATTCTATAGCAGTAGTAGAAGATCAAGTGAAGTCCCTAAGATTATAATAGAAGCCAATAATCAAGAAAAAGGAGCCCTTGAAGTCGTTACTAGGCGTACGAACCCAAAAATCCCATTTCGACCCATTTTAGCTCAAGTAAGCTCAAAATCTTGTTCAATAAGCTCATGATCCATGTTAGAACTTTTATTAACCTTGTTAGATCCTATATGAACCTTTGTTAAGGTTTTGAAATCACAAACCCATGCGTTTTTGGTAAAAATCCTAAAAATGACCCGTTTTGATTTTCTAGCTAACGAATCCTTTTTCTAAACTTTTGTTACGTTATAACATCTTATTTTAGCTTATTCTAATAATCCATAACCTGTAAATATTATTTGAAATCTTAAAATAACCTTGCATGGCTTTTTGGACTTAATTTGTAAAAGTTTTCATGCATAGGGGTATATATCGTAACTTTCTGAAATTTATAACTAAAGGGGCTGAAAATGTCATTATTCCAAAGTTATAACTATAAGGACCTATCTTGCCAAGTTTCAAAGTTAAAGGTTTAAATTATATATACTTATTATATAAAGGACTAAACATGTAAAAGTTTATAAACCAAGGGTATATATTACCATTTTTGTATTTTTAAAAATATAAAATATAATATTTTTATACAAATTATAAAAATATATATAAATATTATAAGACTCAATTTTGTTAAAACCTGACACATTTGTCATTATTAATCAACGATCGACGCATTATAAATCAATTACGTTATATATTTTACGTAATTTATCATCGACTAACTTTTGTAGAAACTTAAAATCTTATCGTATCACGCTACTAGGAAATTTCATGTGAGGGTTTCATTTAAGTATATGTTTTGATGAGTTTGCTGGGTTTACGATTTAAAGTGCCCTAGCTCCTCAAACGTTTACTACATGACCTTTGAGTTATGATAGCCCGAACAGTGATACAATATTTCCATAAATTAATAAATCAAATATGTATGAACAATCACATAAAGTTTTAAAATATAAACAATCACACTAAGACTTGACATATTACCTTAGGTTGTGTGACGAAGCCGTTACTTTCATTTGATATACTTTTGCCATCAATCAAATATCCCTATTAAGGTGAGTTCATAGCCTCGCATTTTAACTTTTTGAAATGTTTCATGAACCCGCGAGGGGGATACATGCTATAAACCATGAATACAAGTGTTTTTCCAACTGTGTGCTATTCTGATATATTATTGCCTAAGTACAAGCATTTGACATATCTTTGGGTAGAGACACCCACATTAAAGCAGTAACATCATTGTGTAGAGACACCCACATGGCAATACCTCTTTGGGTAGTGACTCCTAGTATCTCTTTTGGTAATAGCTCCCAGTATCTCTTTGGGTAGTGACTCCCAGTATATCTTCTGGTAAAGGCTCCCGGTTCTATTGAGTTAAATATGTGATTCATGAGCTTAGGGTAATAATATTGTTTTCCGTGATAATACTATTTTCCATGATAATACCGTTTTCCATAATAATTGTACCTGCATCTAATTATTACTACTTATGGGTATAACAACATAACCCACTATCCATTATGATGACTTGTATTCAAACTGTTTATCATAAACCTATGAATTTCACTCAACCATTGTGTTGATCCTTTTTAGCATGTTTATCTCATGTAATTAAGCAAACTTATAGCACGGAGTGGCATAGACTTGAAGATGGCTAAACTGTTATCATTCAAATGTTATGTTTCTAGATTTTGGGACCTCTCTTTTGTAAACCTCTGATAAATAAATGAATGATAACAAAATTTTCCAAAATGTTTTTTTTTGATTCATTTTCTATGATTATGACTGTTATACTATGAAATAATACTCAAGATTAGCTTCCGCTGCTATATTTGTAAAAATGGGGGTGTTACATGGTGCGCAATTAGAAACATGAAATATAATAAAATGACATTTAAGTCATATATATATATATATATATATATATATATATATATATATATATATATATAGATATATATATATATATATATATATATATATATATATATATATATATATATATATATATATATATATATATATATTATGTATATATATGTATGTTGTATGTATGAATGTATGTATATTATATATATATATATATATATATATATATATATATATATATATATATAAATATATATATATATATATATATATATATATATATATATATATATATATATATATATATATACACAAATATATATATAGGGATGGGATCATGAGAAAACCTAATTTCGGTGGAAAACTCAGAAAACCCAGAAAAACCAAACAAATGCCCTAAAAAAACCAAACAGATGCCCTAATTTTTTCAGGCTAAAAATTGTTTTTTCAGGCAAATATGGCCTCGATTTACTCTCTGTAAAAACCCAAAAAAACCAAACAGATGCCCTAAAAAACTACATCTGCCCCTAAATCTTTTGTATAGCATGAAAAAATTAGGGAGCATCTTTTTTGGTGTTTTTAAGTTTTTTTATAGACATATATCGATGCCATAATTTTGCCTGAAAAACCAATTTTTAGTCTAAAATGAAAAAATTAGGCATCTGTTTGGTTTTTTTAAAAGGCATTTGTTTGGTTTTCTGAGTTTTCTGGGTTTTCTAGCAAAATTTGTTTTCCCTAGAACCCATCCTTCATATAAAATAATATATAGATAGTATAATAAATATATATATATATATATATATATAATTATATATATATATAAGTATATATATACTATACATATGTAAAAAATAGTAATGTTATATGTATATTCATACATATGTATAGTACGAACAAACTTTTTAAAAAAGTATAATATTTGTTGTTATGTTTCGCCATTTTTATTGAAAAAATTTCTATTTTTAGAAATTTTTTATTTTTGGAAAGTTTCTATTTTTAAAAAGTTTCTAATTTAGGAAAGTTTTCATTTCTAGAAAGTTAGAAATTTGAAACGTTAATATTGTCACGTAAATATTTGTATTCCAATAATACCAACACACCCAAAGTTTTAATCACACGTTCTATTTAAAGTGTTAAGTATGTATACATATATAGTTAAAAGACGCAACTTACTATTTTTAGACGTGACGTAACGCGTCCAATAATTTATTAATTGTCTAATAATATTCGTTAATATTTTTCAAGCTTAAGCGGACTCTAAAACGCTTATATACCTACTTTTTGACAAAATTCAACAAGTACTTATAATTTTTCCAAAAAGACAAATCATCAACTTTGACCCTAATGTTTTCCTATCGTCTAACATTTTTAAACCAAAAACTCGCGTGGTCTTATGTAAGACATCAAAATGAACAACTTTTATGTTATACCCGAAGGCCGGTTCAGAACAGAAAAGGCCCGAAACCTCAATTGAAAACAACATCAAGTCACTTTTTCAAAAACAATGCTGAACTTTTATATAAAAAAACGCAGAACTAATTTATGACCAAAAATATCCACATTTTGCACTTTTAGGCCGAAATACTCTTAAATTTACAAGAAAACATCGTTTCGGACTACTTTCGTGTTTTGGCCGAAGGCCGAAACGAGTCAGAAGGTGCCCAAAACGACCCATTTCAGTTCTGCGCATAAATTACACTTAATAAAATAGTGCATAATTTTTGTATAAAAAATTTCAAACTTCAGACAGCTTTAAAATCTTCGTTTTTAAAAGTTACAAGTCGATCCTTATATCAAAATGATCGCATCGACAAGTACTAACATAATTTAAAGCCTAATCTTCATCAAACTTATGCATTAAAATTATATTTTGACACACTTCTAAACTTCAACAAAACTTCATCAAACTTCTCACATACTTTACAAATACTACACAAATCCTACTCCCCATCATCTAAACCATCTTTCAACACTTTACATCAAAATAAATATCTAAAACACATGCATTATGGATTTCACAATAATGAAAAATAAATGTATACACATAATGTATCAAAGATGTATTGAAATAGGTTCAAAATACTTAGAATAGTAAGGAATAAGCTAGATAAAAATAAAACCAATGAACCCTCTTGGTTCCTTGGTATTTTTTAACCAACTAGCATTCCCAAACACCAAAATCAAAGCTTCCAAACACTCGAAAATCTTCACAATCACCCAATATATAATCTTTAACTCAAATCTTGCAAAAACCCCTAATTTATTAGTGAAACCCTAACTTCATGATTCTTAATTAACCTTGGAATTGGACGAATTAAACTCTTAAAAACACCTTAAATCACCTTGAAATCAACCTTGCATACTTGGAATTAAGGAAAATGGAAGAACAAGAACCCTTATGGTTCTTGTTTGTGTGAGCCGTGAGATGGAGTGGGAAAAAGAGGGAAAATAAAAATGTTGGGTGTCGATGATTTCTAGAATCTGTGTTTTCTTTTCCTTTTTTTAACCGATCCCCTTTATTACACATATATATTTATATTTTTTTTCCATTTTATTAATTGTTAATAATTTGTGTATTATTTAATTGTTTGTGCATTTAATTTGTGTAAAAGTGAAGGTTAAATAAAACAAAAAGGTAAAATGTGAAATTACTAAGAATAAAATTATAAATCCTTAGGGCGTATTATGAAAATATTAAACTACGTAGGACACGTAGACAGATAATTATTTAAAGACGAGTTCACACTAAATAACAATTTACGACAATGCGCGGTAACACTTCGGTAAAACTATAAAGAATAAAATTTTACTCAAAAGTAAAATAAATAATAAGATATGAATTAAAAATATTGACCCGAAATCTATGAAGTGTTACATATTCCAAGCATGTGTAGTTGTGCATTGAATTGATTTTGAACTTAAGGTGTGTTTGACGAAGGAAAAAGAGAAATAAGAAATGAAAGTTGATTAAATCTACAATACTTTGTTGAGAGAATAAAATGAGTGAAGAATTGAAGAGAAATTGATTAAGAAATGGGTAGTGTAATTTGGTTAGCATCATTATATTATACCTTTATATTAAAGGGCAGGATGTACCCGGCTGAGCAATTAATGCAAGCCCTGCCCGACCTGTTGTTAAAATATTAAAATGCTAACCCAAGTACACGTTTACCATCTTTTATATATTACTAAGAGCATCTCCAATGGAAAAAGTGGTTAAAAGGTTTTTACTATTACAAAAAGCTTTATGATAGGATTTTTTGCATTGCATGACATGTTTTTTGAAAAGCTTTTTACAAAAGCTTAATAAACTACAAGTCATTGGTAGAAGTCTTAGACAATAAATGAGGCTTGCATTAAATGCATTTAATGCATCAAGTCTTTAAGACTTGATGCATTAGAAAGACTTGATGCATTGAAGATGATCTAAGCATGTTGACCCTATATACCAAGGGACAAATCTAGACCATCCATTTTATTAGATTAAAAAGACAAGATTTAAGATTAAAAAAAAACATGGAGGGACTAAAAGTGTAAATTTACTAAAACTCACACTAACCACTCCCTCATTATTTGTAGAGTTGGCAAATCTTGCCCAAATTGCAATTAATTAACCTTATTGACATTTTGTATGTTTTTTTACGGTTTTACGTTTTTTACGTTTTTGTACGTTTTTTACATTTTTTTACGTTCATGTACGTTTTTGTACGTTTTCATACGTTTAATACAAATAATGTCTAAAAACGTTATTTATATTTTTTGACCTCTCAACGTTTTTATTATAACAAAATGTAAAAACGTTTACAATAAAAATAAACGTTTACAAATTATTAAATGTAAAATTTCATTTATAAGATTAGTGATCACTTAAGGTATAAATAAACAAAACAATTAAGCATGATTAGTGATCAAGAAAATATTTTTCTCTTAATCCTCACTTTTTCAATACTACAAAATTATTTTCTCAAAAATACATTTACAAAATATTTTCTAATTAAAAGAAATGTTTTATTAAAAAAACCTAAAATTTGAAATTCAAATTTTCCCCTCAAAATGAAACCTTCTACACCAGATACAACCTTCCCCACAAAAGGATAAAAAAGCGAGCGGAGTCCAGTGGCGGCCCCTTATAGGCCTGGCGGCCCCCTTATATATAAGGGACCGTCAAGACCCTCCACCAGATGACCGTTGGGATTCCCTGCCTATAAATACTGCTTCATTCCCAGCAGAAAAATAATTCCTCTTTGCACGAAATTTTTTTCAGTCTTTTCTTTCTCTCTCTAAACCTTCTTTCTCTCACTAAAACTCTTGATCACTAACATACTAAGATCTTGTTTCAAGTGATCTAATCTCTTCTTCTCATCTCATCTCTCTCATTCAATTGCAAGAGAAGAACACTCGTGTTTATCTAGAAACGAAGTGTTACTTAGTAATCTCTCCTTTTTTCTTCTAAGTACCAAACCTCTATTGTATTTATCTTGTGTATTTGTATGATTCAGATATTGTGTAGATCCGATAGTGTAGATCTTGTGAGTGTGTATATCTTGTGAAGTGGTAGATTGGTTCTAGCTAAGATTAGGACTCGACATTTAGCTTAGTGTTGGAAAACAACATAAGTGACATGTAAACGGTTTTCTCTGCCTAAAGGGAGCTTGTTGACATAGTAAAATCTCTAGTCGGATACTCGGGGAGTGGAGTAGGACGAAGAGGTACTTCATTGCCGAACCACTATAAAATCTTGGTGTCTTGGTTTGGTTGTTTCTTTCCTTATCTCTATACCAAAAACCCTAAACCCCTAACTAATAAAATCTATACCAAAAACCCTAAACCCCTAACCAATGGGTATAATATCACAAGTGATACATAAATAACTTTAAAATCTATACAAAAAACAATTAACACCTAACCACTTAGATCTATACCAAAAACCATAAACTACTAACCACTTGGATCTTTACCAAAAACCCTAAACCCTTAACCACTTAGATCTATACCAAAAACCATAAAACCTTAACCAATAAAATCTATACCAAAAACCCTAAACCCTAAACCCTAAACACCTAACCACTTAGATCTATACTAAAAACCCTAAACCCCTAACCACTTAGATCTATACCAAAAACCCTAAACCCCACTTAGGTCTATACCAAAAACCCTAAACACCTAACCATTTGGATCTATACCAAAAACCCTAAACCAATAACCAATGGGTATAATATCACAAGTGATATACAAATAACTTTAAAATCTATACCAAAAACCTTAAACACCTAACCACTTAGATCTATACCAAAAACCCTAAACCACTAACCACTTAGATCTATACCAAAAACCCTAAACCCCTAACCACTTAGATCTATAGCAAAAATCATAAAACCCTAACCAATAAAATCTATACAAAAAACCCTAAACCCCTAACCACTTAGATCTATACCAAAAACTCTAAACGCTAAACCCTAAACCCTAAACCACTAACCACTTAGATCTATACCAAAAACCCTAAACCCTAACCACTTAGATCTATACCAAAAACCCTAAACCCTAAACCCTAAACCCTAAACCCTAAACCCTAAACCCAAAACCCTAAACACCTAACCACTTAGATCTATACCAAAAACAATAAACCACTAACCAATGGGTATAATATCATAAGTGATATACAAATAACTTTAAAATATATTCCAAAAACCCTAAACACCTAACCATAAAGATCTATATCAAAATCCCTAAACACCAATTAGATCTATACCAAAAACCCTAAACCTCTAACCACTTAGATCTATACCTAAAACCCTAAACCCCACTTAGATCTATACCAAAAACCCTAAACCCCTAACCAATAGATATAATATCACAAGTGATATATATATAATTTTAAAATCTATATCAAAAAATCTAAACCCCTAACCTATACCCAAAACACTAAACTTCTAAACAATATAATTAATATCACAAGTGATATATAGATTACCTTTAAAATATATACCAAAATACTAAACCACTAAAAATATGTAAACTATCAAAAGTGATATATACAAAACTTTAAATTATATATCAAAAAAACCAAACCACTAACCACTAAAATATATACCAAAAAGAATGAGATTTTCAAAATTCACTAAATGATTTGCAAACTATACCCTACATCACTAAATGTAGTTTACAAATCAAGAGAAAAAAATTAACGGTATATATTTGAAACGTGCATAAACATGTCATCGACAAAATTCAAAACAAAATTATTGCATCTAAAATATAACATAATATCACAAGGGATATAAACATCAAATATAAAAACAAAAACTGTTGCATTGCTAATAACATAATATCACAAGCGATAACAGATAAATGTCTAAATAACAAAAATAATCAGAAATTTTTATTGAAACCTAATGAACATAATTCTTAAAGAAAAATCCATGAGCTGTACTAATTTTTTTTCTTTTTTGTATGAAAGTAAAATCAGACTCGAACTTTGACAAAACACATCTTAAACTAAAACACTTCCAGAAGCACCGTCTTGGAGCCCACCATCCACATGATCACTGCCGCCAGGAACAACTACTGCAGGATATAAGACATCAACATTATTCTTCCCTGGATAAGTTACTACTACACAAAAGGTTATAAACACCCCCCTAAAAAGATCGGTTATGTAAAACCCTATCTCTATGACAAAAAACTAATGGGAAGGGAATGAATGAAAATAGGTTTTCTTGAAAAAACCAATTTTCATAATAGAAATCATATAAAAATTGATTTTTTGGGGTGCAAACTACTCTTTTTACATAATAAAAGACATTAGTGTATATGTAACAACATGTCTCTATGTGTTTATGTTATGAACATCATTTTTTATAAAACAACTGATCTTATTACACAATTAAAGACACTGATTTGTATCAAAGTAATGATTTCAGACTCGTTAATAATGAGTCAACCAGTTTCTATTTCACCAAAATCTTGAACATCAAACTTTTCCCTCTATTTATCAAATGAAAATTTTGAACACTATACTTTTCCCCCTGTTAATCAAATTAAAATTTTGAACACTATACTTTTCTCCCTGTTAATCAAATGAAAATTTTGAACTTATACTTCATCCTAAAACCACCCTAACACACACCCTTTCTTTCTCTACACACACCGCTGCTCCTCATTCTTCTCGGAGCACACACCACCACTCTGCTTCTTCTACCACTGCTCAAGAATAAATATGTTGATGGTTTTGAAAGCCTCCCCAAGTAAGATTTTAAGTGATCTCTCTTTTTCTGTAAATTAAGTTTGTGTTTCTAAAAAAATGGCTACTTGTTTATTATAGTGTCATTTTTATATGTTTTCTTTGTGAAACTCTAATTAGTCTGTTTTAGAAGTCAAAGTTTGGGGTAATCTGAGTTGCCTGCCAGGTGTTTGATAAAATCTTTTGGAAAATTAGTGTCAAAAGTTATTGCCCATCATGTGTTTGATGAAAGTTCTGACTTGATTTCTTTGAGAGTTAACTGATAACACTTGTATTGTATTTTAGTTGATTGCTTCTTTTATGACCAAGTAAGTGAAAACAAACAATACCTCTTATTTACTCTTTGTTAATTTTTAGTTTTTGGTAATAAAGAATGAATCTTGATTTGTACTTTGATATGCTGAAGAATTATGATGGGGTAAATGATTTTATCTCTACTGCTGCTTCAAATTATGCAGAGTCTGGGGGATGGTTGTCATTTAATAGTGTGGAGGAAAGCCATGGGCAAGTTTTTTCACTCCTTTTCCTCACGGATGCATCTCTATCTGTGGATTCTTTTCAGGATCTACTTGGTATGTTTGTTTCAAAAAAGCATATATGTGTTATATGTATGCGTGTGTTTATAGTCTAGTCGGGCAGGCTAGGCTAAAACGTAAGCATAAGTAGTTTTGATGTTGGTTGGGTGGATCGACCTGTTACAGTTTTTGTCCAAAAACAGTTTAAGTTATCTTACATATTTAGTGTGTCAAATATGAATACGAAAGTTATAACAGTTTCAACTTATTACAAGTTCAAGAGTTAAAATTTCACATCTAATAACCCAGCATCGCATAAAATTTGCTTATGATGACTGACCATTACTACAACCACATCTCTGTTTCCTTCCATTAGGAAAAGAAACTTGAAATTGATATCAACTTTCACAACATGAGATAGACACTATTAGCTTTCACATGTATTTGATCTATAAATTAATGTTCTTTTTTGATTTCTTAGAGATTAATGAATTCGAGTTACATTTTTTTTAAAACTTGAATATACTTAGAACGAGAGGTGCATGCGCATGTAGGAAAGTAAACTTTATGAACCAAACACAGCATCACTTGACGCCAACTACATAGCAACATACTACATTTGTTGCTTATTTAACAATGTCTAATGTTTAGAATCTTCTTTCCCAGGAACCACAAATACACATCACCCGCAAACATCAAGACATCCAAAGTGAGTAAACTTATTGGTATCTACATCTTATAGTGATTGTCTGTAAATTGTAATTCTGCATAAACACTATGGCCAAGTCTATCTACTTTTGTTTCTTGCTATTTTTGTTAGGAATAAATCTTCACAAGTGCTTAATACTGCCAAGGTATAACTAACAGTTCTAACAGACTTAGTACTGCCAGTATAAACTTAGTACTGCCGGTGTTAGTTTATACTGCCAGAAGAAAGTTAATACTGCTGCATGAAGATTTCTTGATGATAAGGTTGAAAGGAGATAATTACAGAGTGTACATTTAATACGTTTTACTATACTTAGGAATGTATTGTAACGCCATAGGACTCTTTAGTATATAAAAGGAGTTCCTAGGGTATCTAGTTTGATACACAATTTACATAGATCTCATTCACCTTTAGAGAAGAAATTCATAGCTTTAAGGTTTTGTAAACCTTAACACTGGTTTAGAGTGTTCGTATTATTAATAATATTGAAGCAGTTTGGTTATTCTCATTGTTAGTTATTTGTCTACCGTTTCATTGTTTTACTTCTAGAGTATCAAAGTGTAGTTTCCACATACACTTTGATATACAAACAAAGTCTCATATATTGTTGTTTTGGAGTCATCCAAGACAGCATACACTTTACAAGGTAAAGAAGAAGATCAAAGTTTGGGATCAACAAGTGGTATCAGAGCCTTTGCTTTAAGAAACTTTAATCTAGAAGTAATGGAGTTGGAGAATACTCAGAACCATGCTTTAGCTAAGCTTCCCATGCTCAAACTCGGGGAGTATGAGATGTAGGAGATCAGGATTAAATAGTATTTCCAGATATAGGATTACGCTCTTTAGGAGGTAATTGAAAATGGGAATTCATGGGTACCTATTCCTAAAATAACACAACCAGAGAATAGTACATCCATAAAGATGACTGTACCTGGTACTGCTAAAGAAAAGATATGTAAGAAGAATGATGTTAAGGCAAGAATTTTACTACTCATGTCTTTGCCAAATGAACATCAACTTACCTTTAATCAGTATGTTGATGCTCAATCAATGTTTAATGCAATTAAAGCTTGATTTGGAGGCAATGAAGCAACAAAGAAGACACAGAAGGCTCTGTTGAAACAACAGTATGAAAACTTTAATGCTTCAACCTCAGAATCACTTGATTCAATCTTTAATAGGCTTCAAAAGCTTGTTAGTCGACTGGCAATTTTGGGTGTGGTTACTTCTCAAGAAGATCTTAATATTAATTTTTTAAGAAGCTTACCTTCTGAGTGGGATACACATGTAGTAGTTTGGATGAACAAACCTGATTTTGAGTCTATAAGTTTAGATGATCTGTACAACAACTTTAAAATTGTTGAAGAGAATGTGAAGAAATCTACCGGTGCTATCAATGGTGATAAAAACTTGGCCTTTGTAACTACTTCGGGTACAAGCAGTACTAATAATTTTAACTCTGAAGTTAGTACTGGTACTACAAAGGTTAATACTGCTAGCACTGAAACATATACTGCTAGATTTAGTGATGCCACAATGTATGCCATTCTAACCACTCAACCACAAGGGTCTCAACTACTTTATGAAGACCTTGAGCAAATTCATGATGATGATTTGGAAGAAATGGATTTAAAGTGGAATATCGCACTACTAAGCATGAGGGTAAGAAAGTTCTATCAGAGAACTGGATGGAAGATCATCATTGATAGAAGCAATACTGCTGGGTTTGATAAATCAAAGGTAGAATGCTTCAACTGTCACAAGATGGGACATTTTGCCAGGGAATGCAAAGCACCAAGGTTAAAAGACAACAGGAACTGGAATCAAGGTAACTCAACAAAGACTGTCATGATTGAAGACACTCGTGAAAAGGCAATGTGTGCTATAGATGGTGTTGGCTTTGACTGGAGTGACATGACAGAGGAACAAAATCAGAAAAATATGGCACTCATGGCATTCTCAGATTCTGAGGCAAATTTTGATAAATCTTGTTCCAGAAATTATCTGAAAAACTATGCAGATCTTAAGAAACAGTATTATAATTTGCTTGATAAATTCAATGATACTGCTTTCAAAGCATCTACATATAAAAGGGGTTTAGCAACTTTGGAAGAACAAATTATTAAATATAAAGAGCATGATGTTCGTTTCTCTGAAGAAGTTGCTGTACTTAAAAGAAGTGTAGGATGCAAAGAATATGAGTTAGGTCAACTTAGGATTGAGATTGAAAAAGTCAAACAAGAAAAGGAGGGAATTGATTTTAAAATAGCAAAGTTTGATAAATTTGCTAAAGACCTAGATGAAATGTTAGAAAGTCAGAGATCTAACAAAACTAAACAAGGTCTAGGCTATACTGCTATCCCTCTCACTCATCCTTTAATCCTAAATAGACCAACAAATTTAGATCTGTCTTCTTCATGTCTTGCTGAGTTTAAAGAACCTGAGGTCAATATGTATGGTCCTAGGGAAAATGTGTCACAATCTGCCAACAATTGTGACAAAGAGTCAGATAATTCTAAGGAGAATACTGATGACTCTTTGGAACAACATCAAGTGACAAAACACCAAGTGTCTGATAGTGAAAGCAGCTCTACTAAGTCCCTTTCTAAGGTTGACAAAGAAACTGTCAAGGATTGGAAAGAAAAATTCTTTCATCCTGTTGGAAAAGTAGAGTCTGACAAACCAAAGCATAGTGAAACACCTGTTAAGAGGACTATTAGATATGCAGAGATGTATAGATCTCAGAGACCAAGAGGTAACCAAAGGAATTGGAATGGTCAAAAATCAAATCAGTTAGGATGTCATTTTGTTCTCAATAACAAAGCATGTTTTATCTGTGGATGTTTTGATCATCTTCAATACAACTGTCCTAGAACCTCTCAACCTGGTTCCTATAAATATATGACTCCAAGAGCAATTTTGATGAAGTCTGGCCTAAAATCTCTTAATACTTCTAGGCCTATTAATAGTGTTAGGTCTGTTAATACTTCTAGATCTTTTAGTACTGCAAGGTCTGTTTACTGCTAAGCCAAAGGCTGCATATAATACTATCAAGAGGGATAGGTTTAATGCTGTTAAAACATCAGCATGTTGGGTCTGATGGCCAAAGAACAGAATGGTAGATCATGTATCCAAAAACATCAGTGCATCAGTTACTTTGAAAAGATTAGATTACATTGATGCACAAGGAAGATTCAAGTCTGTGATGGCTTGGGTTCCCATAAGAAGATGATTTAGAGGATCCTTCTAAACAAAGGAGGATATGAAAAAGTATTATATTAATGAAGATCACTTTTGTTCAGATGAATGCACAGACTCAGGGGAGGCAAGAGTGCTGAAAAGAAAAAGAAGAATCAGAAGAGTGCAACAAAAGCAGAAAGACCAAGAAGATGAAGTGTTTGGAAGAGTCCTCTCAGCAAAGAAAATGAAGGTTTAATTCAAGAAACTTGATGATTTGGATGTAAATCACAAGTTTAGGGGAGGATTGTTAGGAATCAAACACTTCAGAGTTAGTACTGCCAAGCCAACAGTTAGTACTGCCGGTACTAACTTAATACTGCTAAAAGAAGTTACTACTGCTGGTTCAAGATTACTACTGCTAGTTAATGCTCATTGAAGAGATTAATGCTGATTGAGAAAATTATGACTCAAGGTTAATGCTGATTGAGAAGTTACAAAGGAAATTATTAAATACTTGGTCATTGTATTTAATACATTTGACTAGTCATTGTATTTAATACATTTGACTACATATTATGGAGATCATTAAAAGCATTAATATATAATACTTAGGAAAGTATTAATAGTATTGTAAACCTATTAGGACTCCCTAGTATATAAAAGGAGGACTAGGGTGTAGACTTTCATGGACAGTCCTCTCACATACATCATATCAGTTAAAGATCAATCACAATTGTATTCATAGCTTCAAGGTTGTAAACCCTAGTACTAAGTCAGAGTACTCGTATTATTAATCTTAATAATATTGAAGCTTGTTAGTTATATTGTTCTTCCTACTACATCATTATTATTGTTTCATTAATATTCTTCTTAGTGGTATAAACTAGATTCCGCATAGTTTATATCATTTACACAAAGCTTCACACTTAGTACCTTTAGATTTATCCAAGGATACTAAACCTTATATACTAAACCAACAGTTCCTTGTGCTAGACCAAAATCATCTTTTTCAAACCAAGAACAAACAATTGTTAACAAGCCCTTTTATAAGAAAACAGTTTTAACTAACAGATACTATAATAACAAGTTTAATACTGTTAGGTCTAAAGCAGTTAATACTGCTAGGCCTTTAGTTAATACTGTCAGGGCAAATGGGTTCAATGCTGTTAAGCCCTCAGCATGTTAGATTTGGAGACCCATCAAACCCAATGGTGCATCACTTGTTTTCAACAAATATAACTACATTGATGCACGAGGCAGATCCAAGTCAGTAATGGCTTAGTTCCCCAAGGAAAACTAATTTCCTTATTTTTCATATACAGGGCAATCCACAGCTAAATGATAAAGGTTTTGTTAATTGTGGAAGCTCACGCTACGTGACTGGTAACTTGGCCTATCTTTCAAATTTCAAGGAGTTTAATGGAGGCAATGTTACATTTGGGGGAGGAGCATATGGTGGAAGAATAACTAGTAAAGGTACCTTAAAGACAAATAATCTTGATTTTGAAGATGTATACTTTGTCAAAGAGTTACAGTTCAATCTTTTTAGTGTATCACAAATATGTGATAAAAAGAACTATGTATTTTTTTCTAACACTGAATGGCTTGTCCTATCTCCTGATTTTAAGTTGCCTGATGAAAATCAGATACTTCTTAGAATTCCTAGTGAAGACAATATGTACAGTCTTAATATGCATAACATAGTTCCTAAAGAGAATTTGATTTGTCTTGCTACAAAGGCTACATCTGATGAATCAATGCTCTGGCATAGAAGGCTTGGTCACATAAATTTTAAGAATATTAATTAACTTGTTAAAGAAAATCTTGTCAGAGATTTACCATCCAAAATATTTGAAAATGACCAAACTTATGTTGCCTGTCTAAAAGGGAAGCAACACAGAGCCTCTTGTAAGACCAAGATTTTTAGTTCCATTACTAAGCCATTATTCAAGTTGCATATGGATCTTTTTGGTCCAACTTTTGTGAGTAGTCTGATGCATAAAAAGTATTGCTTAGTAGTCACTGATGATTACAGTAGATTTTCATGGGTTTTCTTTTTAGCAACTAAGGATGAAACAAGTGAAATCCTTAAGAATTTTATCAAAGAAATAGAAAACCTAGTGGATCAAAAGGTGAAAATAATCAGAAGTGATAATGGGACTGAATTTAAGAATAAGGCGATGGATGATTTTTGTAGAGAAAAAGGTATTAAAAGAGAATACAGTGTTGCTAGGACTCCTCAGCAAAATGGTATTGCTGAGAGAAAGAATAGGACACTCATTGAGGCTGCTAAAACCATGTTAGCTGACTCTAAGTTACCTATCACTTTTTGGGCAGGAGCAGTTTCTACTGCTTGCTATGTACATAATAGGGTCTTAGTAGTCAAGCCTCATAACAAGACACCTTATGAGCTCTTTAGAGGTTTTAAACCAACTATAGGCTTTATGAAACCATTTGGATGTCATGTTTCTATTCTCAATACCTTAGATCATTTGGGCAAGTTTGATGGAAAAAGTGATGATGGTTTCTTTGTAGGATATTCCTTAAGTAGTAAAGCATTTAGGGTATACAACACTAGAACCAAAAAGGTTCAGGAAAACTTGCATGTTGGGTTTTTAGAGAATAAACCAATGATAGGAGGAAATGGTCCAAAGTGGCTATTTGATATTGATTCTCTAACCCAATCAATGAATTATGTACCAGTGGATGCAAGAACAATTTCTAATGACTATGTAGGTACACAAGGAGTTTTTGATTCTAGTGTCTCTTCTCAGCAAGATCAAGCTAATCAAGAGTGCATTGTGATGCTAATTTGGACGGATGTATCTTATTTTGATTTACATTCCCAAAATACTAGAGATGCTGAATGAAGACATGCTAAACATGATGAGAATGATGATACAGAGAAGTCTAATGATCAGGATGATGGTACTGTTGCTCCGCAAGTTAATACTGCCAGTCCAGATGTTAATACTGGTAGTAATGAAGTTAGTACTATTTTCCCTAAAGTTAATACTGCTACTCCTGAGGTCTTGATAGGACCTAGTCTTTCATCTGAAGATATACAAGTGGAGTCCTTCAATTATTTGAATGACCAAGAAGTTGATCTGGGGAACATTCCAAACTCTTATGCAGTCCCTTCCACTCCTAACACAAGAATTCACAAAGATCATCTGATTGAACATGTGATTGGTGATGTACAGTCATCTATTCAAACAAGAAGAATGTCAACTTCTTACTTTGAACAAGGATTTCTTAGTGCTGTATATGAAGGGAAGACTCATCAGGATCTTTACACTTGTCTTTTTGTTTGTTTCCTCTCCCAAGAAGAACCAAAAAGGATTTCTACAGCTCTTCGTGATCTTGCATGGGTAGAAGCAATGCAGGAGGAACTCCTATAGTTCAAACTTCAAAAGGTCTGGGTTCTTATGGATTTACCTAAAGGTCATAGAGCTATTGGTTTAAAATGGGTATACAGAAATAAGAAAGATGAAAGAGGTATTATCATCAGAAACAAAGCAAGACTTGTTGCTCAAGGCCATACTCAAGATGAAGGCATAGACTATCATGAAGTCTTTGTACCTGTGGCTTGAATTGAGGCAATAAGAATGTTCTTAGCTTATGCTTCCTACATGGGGTTTATGGTCTATCAAATGGACGTAAAAAGTGCTTTCCTTTATGGTCAGATAGAAGAGGAGGTGTATGTGTGTCAACCTCTAGGATTTGAAGATCCTGACCATCCTGACAAAGTATATAAAGTAGTGAAAGCATTGTATGGACTACATCAGGCACCAAGAGCTTGGTATGAAACTTTGGCCAATTATCTTTTGAGTAATGGTTTTCAAAGAGGAAAGATTGACCAAACTTTGTTTATCAAGAGACAACAGGGACATATCTTGCTTGTTCAGATATATGTAGATGACATTATCTTTGGATCTACTAAGAAGGAGTTGTGTGATAAATTTGAGAAGCTCATGACAGATAAGTTTAAAATGAGTTCTATGGGAGAACTCACCTTCTTTTTGGGGTTACAGATCCAACAGACGAAGAAAGGCATATTTATCAGCCAGGATAAATATGTAAAAGAGATTTTGAGCAAGTTCAAATACACAGATGTGAAGACTGCCTCTACTCCAGTAGATTTGGAAAAGCCTTTGGTTCAAGATGGAGATGCTACAGATGTTGATAAACATCTTTATAGATCTATGATTGGATCTTTGATGTATCTTACAGCATCCAGGCCAGACATTATGTTTGCAGTATGTGCATGTGCCAGGTTTCAAGTCTCTCCAAAGACATCCCATCTCCTAGCTGTCAAGAGAATCTTCAGATATCTTAAAGGCAAACCAACTTTAGGACTTTGGTATTCTAAGGATTCCCCATTGGAATTAGTTGCCTACACTGACAGTGATTATGCTGGAGCTACTCAAGATAGGAAGTCAACCACTGGAGGATGTCAATTTTTAGGAAATAGGTTGATCTCTTGGCAATGAAAGAAACAAACTGTAGTTGCCGCTTCTACAACTGAGGCTGAATATGTGGCTGCTAGAAGTTACTGTGGATAGGTTCTCTGGATTTAAAACCAACTGCTGGATTATGGGTACAACTTCATGCATACTGAGATTTATATTGACAATAATAGTACTATATGCATAATAGAAAATCCTATTCAACATTCTAAAACAAAACATATAAAGATTAGGCATCATTTTATAAGAGACTGCAATGCTAAAAAGTTGATTCAAATGGTTAAAATTGACACTGAACATAATGTAGCAGATCTTCTTACAAAAGGTTTTGATGCTGGTAGATTTCAGTACTTGGTTTCAAGTATTGGAATGCTAAATCCTTAATGCCTAACTCTTTTGTTTTCGTAAAGTTTGTTTAGTATTAGTACTGTTAAGTTGTTGTCAATTAATACTGCTAGTTATAATTAGTACTGCTTGTTATATTTAAGACTGTTTGACAAAACTATCACTTATAGTTAGTACTGCTAGTTTTTTCTATGTCTTAATGTTACTCCTGTTAGTCACACTTTATTCTTCTAGACAAGAAAATTTGTTGGGTTTATATTTTTCTTGGTTTTTTTTTTGAGCTAACTTTTTTTAGGATGTATTATTTGAGGGGAGGAACATTGTTTTGCTGCAAATTCTTTAAGTGTTGGTTTTAACACCACACCATAAATGGTTATCAGTTCACCATGTCTTATAGACATCAAGAATTGACTAGTCCAAAGCAAACGGCTACTGGTAAAGACTTATCAAATCCATTGACAGTTGATAGTTTACTCAAAACTATATGGTTATCAGTGCACCATGTTTTACAATGAAGCATTGGCTAGTCCAGAGCAAACGGCTCCTGGTAAAGACTTATCAAATCCGTTGATGGCTCATAGTTTGCCAAAAACTATATCATGTGTTATTTTGTGAGCTAAAAGAATAGAGAGAATTAGTAAGATGAAAAACAGAAAGAGAGTTTCTGACAAGATTGGAGACTTGGAGGATGAATTGAAGAACACAAAGCTTACCTATAGTTCTGCATTCACTAAGCTAATTCTCAGGGTCAAAAAGTTGGAAAAAGAGGTCAATACAGGCAAAGCAAGAAGAAAAACTAAGATTGTGCTATTTGAGGATGAAGATGTTACAGATGATTCTTCCAAGTAGGGGAGGAAGTTATCTGATGATCAAAATGATAGGGTAATAGTGTTTCCAAGGATAACAGCAGTTTAAGACAAATCCAGTGATGAAACTGAACTAGTTTTACAAGAAGAAACTCCTACTGAAGTTATACATGATCAAGGAAGCAGTGAGAAAGACCAGTCTGAAGTTAGTACTGCTGGAGCTACATAAGGTACTGCTAGTGAAGTTCCAATAGTTAGTACTGCTGAAGTAGATATTAATACTGCTAGTGAAATCAGAAGTACTTCTGGAAGAATTGTTTATAGTAGAAGGAGTTCTGAGGAAACAAGAAAAGATAAGGGAAAAGCAATCATGACAGAACCTGACCCTAAGAAAAGACTAAGAAAGAGATGAACAAGAGATATTGAGTACTTGCGAATCTATAAGCATTACAAGAAACAAATTGATAAAGAACAAAGGGCTCAATTGCAAGAGATGAGTGAATCGCTAAACAATCGGAATAACAAGACAGATAAAGAATGAATCGAAAGATGTGTCAACTAAGGTCATTGATTGGAAAGGATCCTTCAGTTCAAAGGTATTAGGCTATGAAGAATAAACCAAAGTCAGAAGCTCAAGCAAGGAAGAACATGGTTGTATCCTTGAAGAATCAAAGTAATTACAAGATAAAAGACTTTGATGGAATAAGCTATGATGAGATTAGGCCAATCTTTGAAAAAATTTAGGATTCTAATCAAAAGTTTAAGCCTATGGATTCAGAGCGTGTAAGTGGAAAAATGTCAAAAGGAATATGTCAAAAGAAGGCTGATGAGAAGATTGACAAAGAAGGTGTTGATACTGTAAGGAAAAGAAAGAAGAACAGCCTGAACAAGTTGTGAAAGAAGTTTCTAAGAAGCCTGAAGGGAAGAAAAGGAAAATACTTGCAAGGAAAAGGACAAGAGATGCTCAGGATAAAGAAATTTCAAAAAGACAAAAGCTTGATAAGGAAGAAGAAGATGATCAAGAAGAAGAAAACATCACTCAGTATGTTGAAATTGTCCCTTTTGAAGAAATAGCAATCAGTGCTATTCTATTGGCTACAAAACCACCAGTAATAGTTGATGTAGAAATTGTTAATGAAGGACAGTTGAGTTCCTACTACATCATAAGGGCTGATGGAAAATCAACAAGATATAGCACAATGACTCTTATGTTTCAAGACATTGATAGAGAAGATTTAGAGAATCTGTGGAAGATTATCAAAGAAAAATTCAAAGATGCAGATACTGAAGAAGCATATAAAAGAGTCATGTGGGGAGATTTCAAGATGATGTTTGAACCAGATCTTGAGAGTGAAGTTTGGAAGATGATAGAAAATTATGATGTTACAGCATGGATATTGTACTCTTCATGTGGAGTACATTTGATTAAATTTGAAGGTTTGTATATTTTCTTGCTGGTAGACAAAGTTTATCCACTCACTCATGCAACAATTACCAAGATGCTGGACAGGAAGCTACAAGTTGATCATCAGAATGAAATGGCTTATCAACTTCTCAAGCTTATGTTGAAACAACTGAAGAAATAAGGTGTTTGAAAGAATCATCAGCAGAAGAAGAAGACTTGAAGATTTAACTCAGAAGAAACTTGAGATTTGAAGGTAAATCACAAGTTTAGGGGAGGATTATTAGGAATAAATCTTCACAAGTGATTAATACTACCAAGGTATAACTAACAGACTTAGTACTGCCAGTACAAACTTAGTACTGCCGGTGTTAGTTTATACTGCCAAAAGAAAGTTAATACTGCTGCATGAAGATTGCTTGATGATAAGGTTGAAAGGAGATAATCACGGAGTGTACATTTAATATGTTTGACTATACTTAGGAATGTATTGTAACGCCATATGACTCTTTAGTGTATAAAAGGAGTTCCTAGGGCATCTAGTTTGATACACAGTTCACATAGATCTCATTCACCTTTAAAGAAGAAATTCATAGCTTCAAGGTTTTGTAAACCCTAACACTGGTTTAGAGTGTTCGTATTATTAATAATATTGAAGCAGTTTGGTTATTCTCATTGTTAGTTATTTGTCTACTGTTTCATTGTTTTACTTCTAGAGTATCAAAGTGTAGTTTCCGCATACACTTTGATATACAAACAAAGTCTCATATATTGTTGTTTTGGATTCATCCAAGACAACATACACTTTATAAGGTAAAGAAGAAGATCAAAGTTTAGGATCATCAATATAGGTACTTGGCCTAAGTGTACCACCTGCAACTCCTACCATGCACCCGGTGGACCTTGTCGCACTTGCTTCAATTGTAACCGCCCGAGTCATTTAGCAAAGGATTGTAGAAGTGTGCCAAGGAATGTGAATCCTGTCAATGCTAGAAACCCAACTGTTAGGGCATGTTATGAGTGTGGTAGTACTGATCATGTCAGGCCAGCTTGCCCTAGGTGGAATACAGCATGAGGCCTGGAAGAAAATCATCCAAATCAAGTTGCTGCTAATAATAGGGGTTAGGGTCATGGAAACCAAGGGAACCATGCTAGGGGTAGGGCATTCATGTTGGGAGCAGAGGAAGCTCGCCAGGACCCAAACATTGTGACGGGTACGTTTACTTTGAACGATCACTTTGCCACTACCTTATTTGACTTTGGTGCCGACTATAGTTTGTTTCCACTACTTTCATACCTCTGTTAGGCTTAGAGCCCAGTGACTTAGGTTTCAAAAATGAGATTGAGATAGCTAGCAGGCAGCTAGTAGAGATTGATAAGGTTATTAAGGGCTGCAAACTAGAAATTGAAGGTCATGTCTTTGACATCGACTTGATACCTTTTGGACATGGGAGTTTTGATATGATTATAAGAATGGACTGGTTGTCTAATAATAAGGCTGAGATAATTTGCCATGAGAAGGTAGTAAGGATACCACTACCGGATGGCAAGGTGCTTAGAGTAGTAGGAGAGAGACCGAATGAGAAAGCAAGATTGTTGATGAGCGCTAAGGCTAGTGATAAGAAACAAGAAGAGATTGTTGTGGTTAGAGATTTTCCTAAGGTATTTCTGGATGATCTATCTGGATTACCGCCTATTCAGGAAATTGAGTTTCGGATTGAGTTAACCCCTGGAGCAACGCCAGTAGCAAAGTCTCCTTATCGTTTGGCACCTTCTGAATTGGAGGAGTTGTCGGGATAACTCAAGGAACTCCAAGACAAAGGTTTCATTCGACCAAGTTCATCGCCTTGGGGAGCGCCGGTATTGTTCATTAAAAAGAAGGATGGTTCCTTTAGGATGTGTATTGACTATAGAGAATTGAATAAGTTGACTGTTAAGAATTGTTATCCGCTACCTAGGATTGATGATATATTTGACCAACTACAAGGGTCACAGTTTTTCTCTAAGATAGATCTTAGGTCTGGATACCATCAGCTGAGAGTGCATGAGGATGACATTCCAAAGACTGCGTTTAGAACTCGTTATGGACATTTCGAGTTCACTATAATGCCCTTTGGTCTGACTAATGCACCAGCAATATTTATAGACTTGATGAATAGAGTTTGTAGGCCGTATCTGATAGTTTATGTAGTGTTTCATATACGATCATCTTAAATTAACTCTAAGACTCAAGAGGAGCATGTAGAACACTTAAGGTTAGTCTTGGAACTGCTCAAAAAGGAGAAATTGTATGCTAAGTTTTCTAAGTGTGAATTCTGGCTAAGAGAAGTGCAGTTTCTTGGGCATGTGATAAATGGTAATGGGATTCATGTGGACCCTAGTAAGATTGAAGCTGTTAAGAATTGGAAAGCCCCTAGAACTCTGACTGAGGTTCGTTCATTCTTAGGATTGGCTGGGTATTACCGTAGGTTCATTGAGAACTTTTCTAAGATAGCTAAGTCTCTTACTATCTTGACTCAGAAAAGTAAGACTTTTAATTGGGGTGAGGAACAGGAATATGCATTTCAGACCTTAAAGGATAAGTTGTGTAATGCGCCTGTTCTAGCTCTCCCTGATGGATCGGAAGATTTTGTAGTATATTGTGATGCGTCCAGGATAGGACTAGGCTGTGTGTTAATGCAGAGAGGTAAAGTGATAGCCTATGCGTCTAGGCAGTTGAAAATTTATGAGAATAATTATACTACCCATGATTTAGAGTTGGGTGCGGTTGTGTTTGCACTTAAGATCTGGAGACATTATCTGTATGGGACAAAGAGTGTCATCTATATGGATCATAAGAGTCTTCAGCATATCTTTAGTCAGAAAGAGTTGAATATGCGACAACGTCGCTGGATAGAGTTGTTTAGTGATTATGACTGTGAAATTCGCTACCATCCTGGTAAGGCGAATGTGGTGGCTGATGCCCTAAGTAGGAAAGAAAGAGTAAAGCCTAAGAGAGTTAGAGCTATGAATATGATCCTTCAGTCAAGTATCAAGGATAGGATACTGACGGCTCAGAAGGAGGCTGTGGATGAATCTGCTGGATTGCAGAAAGGTTTGGATGAGATGATTGAACTTAGGAATGATGGAGCGTTGTATTACCTGGATCGAATATGGGTGCCTTTGAAGGGTGATGTGAGAACCCTGATAATGGACGAAGCCCATAAGTCAAAGTACTTTGTACTTACCATGGGAGCTGGATAGATGAATGAAAAAGGATTGTAGCCTGAGCATGTTAGTAGGTGTTTGAATTGTTGAAGGTTAAGGTGAGCATCAAAGGCCATTGGCTGCTCCAGTAACCTGAGATTCCCATATGGAAATAGGAAGGGATAGATGCTATGGATTTTTTGTGACCTAAGTTGCCTGTAGGACTTAGTGGGCATGACACAATTGGGTTATTATATGGCCATGTTGACTAAGTCTGCTCATTTTCTACCTATGCGTGAGGATTATAAGATGGATAGATTGGCTAGATTGTATTTGAATGAGATAGTTGCTAGACATGGTGTGCCGATCTCGATTATATCGGATCGTGATAGTCGTTTCACATCAAGGTTTTGGCAGTCAATGCAAGAGGCATTAGGAACTCGTTTAGACATGAGTACGGCTTATCACCCTCAGACCGATGGTCAGAGTGAGCGTACTATTCAGACTTTGGAAGACATGCTTAGAGCGTGCGTCCTGGACTTCGGAGGAAGTTGGGATGTTCATCTTCCGTTAGTTGAGTTTTCGTATAACAATAGTTATCATTCTAGTGTGAGATGTGCCCCGTTTGATGCATTGTATGGTAGAAAGTGTCGTTCGCTAATTATGTGGGCTGAGGTTGGAGAAGGTCAGTTGATAGGACCTGAGTTAGTGCAAGAGACTACTGAGAAGATCTCGCAGATTAAGGATAGACTTAAGGCTGCGCGTGATCGTCAGAAAAGTTATGCTGATAAGAGGAGAAAGCCTCTAGAGTTTAGTGTAGGTGACTATGTCTTGCTCAAAGTGTCGCCTTGGAAAGGTGTGGTACGCTTTGGGAAGAAAGGGAAGTTAGCACCTAGGTTTGTTGGACCGTTTGAGATTATTGAGAAAGTAGGCCCTGTGGCCTATCGGTTAGATTTGCTTGAAGAATTGAATGATGTTCATGACAATGCCTTTGGATGAGATTCGAGTTGATGCTAAGTTAAATTTTGTGGAAGAGCCTGTAGAAATTTTGGAAAGAGAGTTTAAGAAATTAAAGCGTAGTAGGATTGCCATCGTCAAGGTTCGGTGGAATTCGAAACGTGGTCCTGAATTCACGTGGGAACGTGAAGATCAGATGTAATTAAAGTATCCGCACTTGTTTAGTGATGTTAGTAGTTGAATTTCGAGGACAAAAATCTTTTAAGAGGGGTAGAATGTAACCTTTGCCCTTTTTGTGTTCTGAATATTTCATTAATAGTCTTTTGACTATTTGATTTTTGTCAGTTTATTCAGATTTTGTACCGTGTTGACGGTGGTGATTTTATGAAATATGTGATGATTTGAGGTTTATTGTGATTAATAATCCCTTTTGGAAGGTATTATTGTGTTATGTGTATTCTGGGTGGTTTAACCCGTGAATTTCGAGAAATGCCGAAAAACGAGTCTGACACGTCCGTTAATGTCCAAATTGAGTTTTGAAGGGTGTAAAGTGAAAATATGTCATGTGAATACTCTATGTTAATGGAAAAGCATTTTTAAAGTGAATAAAAATGCTAATTAACTTTGGGGTAAATTTTACGGTTGAGTTTTACGAGCTTTTAAGTGATTTTGACACGAAAAGAAAGGCCTAGGACTCACTTGGATCCCATGGCCGGTTATGGTTAGAAAGGGAGACAAGGAGGCTAAATTTTAGCTCCTTTGTTTAAGAGATGTACACATATATGCTTCCACTAGAATTATTTTCATAATAATCCATTCCATTTACAAAAAATAAAAACACACACTTCTCTTTTGTGTGTATAGTTCGTCCACCACCTACAACACACACACTCATAATTTTTGAATTTTGATTGAGAAAACATGAAGACATAAATATTTGGGGTTGATTCTAGTGTTTGGTTATTCATTTAAACAACGTTTGGGTTGTCCGGTTCGTGTCGAAATCTACAAATTTAAAGATTTTCTTATAAGTTTTCAAATTTAAATTTTGTTTGTCCTTTTGGGTTTATTTTGATGCATAGATGTTAGTTGTACAAGTTGATCGTTGTCAAAATTGATTTTTGGAAGCGAAATGAATTAAAAGGGTGTGTTTGGTTCGTGAATAGTGAAAAAGAAAATAAGAGGGTTTTGGTTGAGTTTTGTGTTGTGGTCGTGATGGGGACTTTGAATTTATATGTATGTAGAATGGCTTATTTTTTTGATAAGTTGATTGTATAGCTTATTCGGGCTTATTTTTAAGCTATTTTTGGCTTATTTGGGCTTAAAGGCCACGTGTAAATTCCCAAAGTTACTAAGAAAGTGATTTTGATTATTTTTTTGTTATGGCATATGTTGTGGACTATTTTTGAGGCTTATGGTAGTAACCAAAAGTGATAGCTTATTAGCTTATTTTAAAGCTTAATATACGTATTTCGTAGAGTTTATGGACTCACGACCCAATAAGTCTATTTGAGTCGTGGCTTAACAGGAGGGCTTATTGTGGTCCGGATTATTTCTACATATAAGTATATACTTATATAAGTAAATGGACCTTGGTTTTGGACTTAAATAGTATTTTTGTGACTTATAAATGTCCTAATGGACCCTTGTTGGGTCTTGAGGCCCAATAAGCGATATTTTGTCATTTTGAGAGTTTTGGTGGACTTTTTGAAAGCGAAATGTATTTACGAAGTGATTGATCGTTATTTTGGGAAAACATTTTAGTGAACATTAAAGTTTGAGATTTTGTTAAAAAGTGTCGAATTGTGAAAAGTGCATAGAAATTAAGGTTTGAAACCTTGGAAAAACGTTGTAAGCACGTACGGGTCATGGCAAAATTTCGTAAAAAGTTTATACTTAAAACACGATTTTTGATTTTTAATAATAAAATATTATTTTATTTAATTAATAAATTCACTAAAAGACGAAAAAATATAATTTTTCT
>BQNB010054768.1:0-39407 GCA_026074375.1 Tanacetum coccineum | reverse complement strand
GCCTTAATGCTAGCGTGATAGCTATTGTTATACGAAAACTCGACCAATGACAAATGTTTAACCCAACCATTTACAAAGTCGATCACGCAAGCACGTAGCATATCCTTGAGAGTTTGAATAGTCCTCTCGCTTTGTCAGCCAGTCTGCGGATGATATGCAGTACTCATGTCCAAGCTAGTACCCAAAGCCTTCTGAAGTGACCTCCAAAAATTTGATGTGAACCTTGGGTCGCGATCACAAATGACTGAGACAGGTATCCCATGCCTCATGACCACTTCCTTTAGGTACATCCTTGTCAGTTTCTCCATGGGATCAGTTTCCCCTATTGGTACAAAGATTACAGACTTAGTGAGTTGGTTGACAATCACCCAAATGGTGTCGTAGCCTTGTGACGACTTAGGAAGCTTTGTGACAAAATCCATAGTGATATTGTCCCACTTCCATTAAGGTATATCGGGCTGTACCAACAATCCTGATGGCCTTTGATGTTTGGCCTTGACCTTAGCACATGTCAAACATTTGCTAACATAGGTGGCAATGTCGGCCTTCATATTAGGCCACCAATATAGCTTCTTCATGTCTTGATACATCTTGTCAGAACCCGGATGGATAGAGTATTTTGATTTGTGGGACTTTTGCATGATCACGGTCCTTAAATCACCATAACATGGCAACCAACTCCTGCCATTGAAGCATAGAGTTCCATCCGCGCGGGGTTCCAACTTTTCCGTTCTAAGTTGCTCCGGATCTTTAGAATTTTCAACCAACATGCTTCCAACATCTTCGTTCTTGATGTTCTCTGGTTTCCGTGCTTCAGTCTGAGCATTCAAGATTTGCTTGGGAAGATCCAAGCCAATAGTCATGACTAAGGCTCGAACTCTTAATGGTTCAATTCTCTCTTTCCTACTCAGAGCATCAGCGACAACATTTGCCTTTCCCGGGTGATAACGAATCTTACAATCATAATCACTGAGCAACTCTACCAAACGACGTTGCCTCATGTTCAACTCTTTCTGATTAAGATTGTGTTGCAAACTCTTATGATCAGTGAACACCGTACACTTGGTTCCATACAGATAGTCCCTCCAAATCTTTAGAGTAAACACTACTGCTCCAAGTTCCAAATCATGAGTCGTATAGTTCTTCTTATGAATTTTTAGTTGGCGTGATGCATAAGCAATCACCTTCTCCCTCTGCATCAACACAACGCCTAAACCTTTGATGGAAGCATCATCTTCGCTTCCTTCAGGTAAAGCCAGAATTGGTGCACTACACAACTTCTGCTTCAACAGTTGAAAAGATGCTTCTTGTTTGTCGCCCTAAACAAACTTGACCTTCTTCTGAGTAAGCTTGGTTATTGATTTGGCAATCTTTGAAAATCCTTTAATGAATCTTCGATAATACCCAGCAAGACCTAAAAATTGACGAATCTCCGTCGGTGACTTAGGAGATACCCAATCTTTAATGGATTCAATCTTGGCGGGATCCACATGAGTGCCTTGACTATCAATCACGTAACCGAGAAATTGTACCTTGGGAATCCAAAATTCACATTTAGAGAATTTGGCATACAACTCCTCTTTCTTAAGCAATCCCATAATTGCCTTAAGATGCTCTTCATGTTCCATCTTGTTCTTTGAGTAGATGAGGATATCGTCAATAAAGACAATCAAAAATTTATCCAAATATGGCTTGTACACGTGATTCATGAGATCCATGAATATCACCGGTGCGTTCGTCAAACCAAATGGCATAATTTGTAACTCATAATGACCATACTGAGTTCTAAATTTCGTTTTCAGAACATCTTCTTCCTGTACTCGAAGCTGGTGATAACCTGATCGCAAGTCTATCTTATAATAGACGCTGGATCCTTGTAGTTGATCAAACAAATCGTTGATCCTTGGGAGTGGATAACGGTTCTTCACTGTTAGTTTGTTTAGTTCCTGATAGTCGATGTGCATTTGAAATGATCCATCCTTCTTTTTAACAAACAAGACCGGGGCTCCCTAAGGTGAGGATCTGGGTCTTATAAAGCCTTTGTCGGATAGTTCTTGCAGTTGCTCCGACAACTCTTTTATTTTGGATGACGCTAATTGATAAGGCGCCCGTGCTACCGGTGCAGCACCAGGTACTAAATCGATTCGAAACCCCACTTGTCGGGTCGGTAGAATGCCAGGCAAGTATTTGCGAAATATCTCGGGAAAATCTCGAACGATTGGCACGTCCTCAAGTCGCTTCTCCTTCGACTTGTCTTCAGTCTCATTTGTAGTAACATGTGCCAAAAAGACCCGACATCCTTTTACCATGTACTTTTGTGTTTTAGTGCACGAGATGATGTTCAGTCGAGACTCGTTTTCGCGGTTGCATCTGTAAAAAACTAAAATTTGAATTTCATTTCATATTGGTAATTTTGAATATAACCTAAAGTTTATTAATAAGCATTTGAAATTAAAACCTTATGTTATAATTTTGGGAAATTATAAAGATATAACATAAAGTATTTAGTTTAAAAAATATATATAAAACTTATATTTGTATATATACGGCTGGCCCATATTTAAAAAAAGAAAAAAAAAGATATTTTGGTTAATTTGATTATTTTGTATATTTACTTTCTTTTATTAGAAGAACCTATTTTAAGAGATAAGTATTAAAAGGTTTTAGCAAGTATTTTGTGTAATCTTCAAAATAGGAAAAACAATTATTTTGTTTCCCCTCCTTTACTTAATGAACCGGTCCCTATAGGTGTTGATACACCAAAATCTTTTAATTTTGAAGTCTAGCTTAATTAGGGAAAAAAGTGTAATTAAAAAAAGGATAAATCTTTTAATTTGCAAACAAGTTATTTTTCTCTTTCTCTTCCCTTTTTCCTCTTTTATAACCGGCCCCTCCTCTCTCCCATTCTCATTATTATCTCAAAATTCTTACTCTATAAATTTGTGTATTCCTCCATAAAAGCTTCAAGCAAGAAGAAGGTTTAGGTGTTTTTGGGTAATCCTTGAAGTTTGGGTGTTCTTAGTGTGGTCTTGATCTTTGGTTCCTTGGTGTTTGTTTCTTGTTCTTTTCTCCATCTTCAATTCGTAAGTAATCCATGTCTCTTTTGAATTCATTTTTGGTTTTTCCATGATTACACATAAGTTTTATACATAAAATCATAAAGTGTAAAAAGAAGAAATCATGTAGTTATGAATTTGTAAATTATCTAATATGATAAATATGGCTTAATTACATGTTTTGAAACCCTAAGATGATCATTAAATATGGTATTAATAAAAACTACAAGATTTGAAACCATAGGGTTGGTTTTGAAGAGTGTTAATTAGGGTATTCATGGTTAATAATTATGGGCTGAATTTTAGGTCATGTTCAACGGGGTATATCTTAATAATAAAAATTGGTTTTAACATGATTCTTGAGCCTAAAGTTAAATTCTAAGAGTCTAGTTTCTGGAAAATCCAGCCTCATATTAATTGGAGGTTGGGAAGGTCGATTTTTAGATATTATTAGATTAAGTGTCGAATCTGGAATTTCTATCCGAAAAATTCAGTTGGAGTGTTTGATTTTTAATTCGAAAGCCGTAAGGAGTTAGCTTCTAAAATTTTATTTGGTAAATCTTCATGATATTAGTTACATTTAGGATTGTTTTCAGAAATTTTTGAGTCGTCTAAGTTGGATTTTTACGCGTCAACTTTTCAAAGGTTCTGCCAGGTCAAGATTTGGGTCAGTTTTAGGTAACAAGGGTCAAAGGTATACTTAAACATGGAAATAAATTAAACCAATGATCATGAGTGTATTAGACATATGTAGGAACCTCTGTAATATTTGGTGTAATTTTAGAAGATGTTTTTGTGGGTCTTTAACGTTGAGAAACTTACCTTAAAAACTGGACAGATTCTGAAAATTTAGGAAACCCTAATTAGGTCACTTAAGGTCTATATATGGTAAGATCAAGCAAAGAGCTTATAAAATAAGATAGATAATAATATGTAATCATGGATTCTTGTAGATTCGGTGAAGAGAGGGTGATCTCTTGCTTTTGTGTTCATTTCTCTCTGATTGCTTATTCGTTAATGTACATATATTCCGTCCTTTTAGTAAGGACACTTCATTCTCATTTGACTACTTGATCTATTTGATATTCGTTTGACATTCCTTTGATTTGATATCCGAAATTGTGACTCATGTGATATTGACAATCCATTTGAATCGATATTAGTTTGTAATTATCTGTTGGTTCTAGTTTGAAATATGCTACTAGATTTGTTTCCATATTAGGATTATTTGAAACTTGTTCACTTATATCTTTGCTTTAGTCTTGCCCGAGCTATTTGTATCTAGTCATGGAGGTACCATGACCATGTCATTGATGCACCAATGATATGACACTATCTGTGGCGGTGTGATTAGTCCACAGCGTTCCCTTTTGTATGAGCACTTATTATGATTATATATGTTGGTACACTCGCTATAGTGCTTGTGTATATGGATATAACTTTGTTTGTAGGGAGCGTATGGATGCATCCTAGGTACTTTGTTTCATTCAGTTAAGGTGAATGGTTGTGTGTGTGCAATACACCCCATTTCACATTTTGTAGGGTACATCTGGAGTCTACAGCTCCCATGTACAATTTTAAATGATATAATATGATACGATGTATGTTGGATTATGTAGTCTAAGCGTGTGGCATGCTTTAGAATTTTGTTTCTAACTCGTGGGCACTCCTTTGTTATCCTTAATTCTTGATCATCGCTTATTATTTCGTATGACATCCGTTTCGTTCAAACCTTTGTTTTATTTTTGCTATTATTATTATATCTGTTCACTGAGCGTTAGCTCAGTCGCATTTTCTTTTCCTGCGGCAGGTACTAAGCGGGAAGCTAGGATATGAGTGATGAGTATAGGAAGCTTCTAGAAGACCAACCCTTATTAGCTTTCCTATTATTTTGGATTTATATTTAAGACCCTTTCGTTTGAAGATTTCTTTCATTTAGACTTTATTGGAATTTAATACTTTTGGAGGTCATTTTGTTTCATGACTTGGTATTTTAAATTAATAAAGTCTTCCGCTTGCGTTTATATGTTTTGATATGACACCATAACGTAACTCTTGGTCTTTTTATTGGAGCGGGATGTTACAGCTTCCATCATCATGAATAATCAACGTCTCGTTTCCGAATGGAACAAGAATGATCTTTTCGTCACAAACAATGACGGATGGTATCTCGCCAACCAATCCATACCAATTATGACGTCAAAACTACCAAGTTCTATGGGCATTAAGTTGATGCTGAAAGGAAGATTTATGAAATTTAAAGTGCAGCCTCGAATGATAGTGTTAAATTTTTTTAATTTTTTTTAACAGTGACCCCAACGGTCATGAACAGTGACCCCAACGGTCACTCCTTCCTTTTAAATACTAAATTTTTATCCTCCATTTCTCCATACAACACCAAATCTTTCACTTAAATTTTCTCTCCCCCAAACCTCAAACATGTTGCATATCATTACACTCGTGGAGATGGCGAGAGCGATAGCATTCGGCATTTATCTTGCCTATGTCCCATACGAAGAAGATTTTCCGTATTTGGCCGCAATCCTAGCGCTCCTCGCACATATCATCATCCTAGCTATTGGAGTGGATCTATTTTGGCAGGAATAGAGATTATCGCTAGGGGAGGGTTGTAATAAAATTTGTATTTCCTTTTTATTCTTATGTAATATTTTTTCTAAGATAATAAATGGATGTTGTGGCAACAAATCAATTTGTTATATTTTTATTTATGCCTTTCAATAATTTCGTTACCACGCTTGGTAACTCGTTTGCATTCCCCTTCACAATGCTTTAACTTGAGTGTTTAAGATTAGTGACGTTGGTTTAATATTTATTGCTGTGGCCAAGGCTCGGCTTCTAGTGGCCTTATTAGTTCCCTTCGGATTAACGCGTCAGTTATAACATTTTTCTTAGGGTGATAACGAATTTATATCTATAGTGGTGTCGTAACTACTAAGCTCTATGGTATTACGTAGACGTGGAAAATGGTGTATTGGTATTTTACTTAATGGCGAGTAAACTTGTTAGTGGATCGTCCTAGGGTGACTAGGGATGCGTCTTGACTTTTAGGCATAGGATTTTGTATACAATGATGTCGACTTTATATAATGAGGTGGTATAAGAGTTTACTTAGTTTTTATGATTGTTAGTTTGGTTCCTTGGACACAAAAATTGATATAAATAGAGAATTGTTTCTTGACAAGAAGTTTTAAGGTGACTACTCTCAATATGGCATGGTCCTTCCTGAATTATACATAGTTGACTAGGCCATGTATAATTGAGGACTAATGATGCATTGCTCATTTTTGTAAAAATAGCGTATGATTTCATGATATTTGTGAGAGAAGTTTGCAAGAGTAATTAAGTAATCTAAGTTAATCTTGACGAAATTTTCATAATACAATGATTTGATAGATAGTGGGTTTCATTGTTTTCCCTCCAAGATACAGCATGGTTTTCTTGATACTATAACTTCCAATACAAGCTAATACATACTTCCTAAAACAAGGTGTCTATGGGTGACATTCGAGCTGACTGGTGACTAACTCCTGGAGCTTCCTGAAGTTCTCTCGGTCCTGTCGCCGTGACTCCTGAACTGAATCAACTGTCGCTCCATCTCCATACGAGCCCTTTTCTCCTGGCTACGAGTAACCATCTCGATCGCCTCTATGGTCTTAATCTTACCGCACAAAGAAGCATTCTCCGCCTCGACCATACCCATCCTGAACCTTAAAGCACTTATATCCTCCTCGATGGGCACCCCTTACAAATGCTCAAGAATGCGTCGTATAGCCTCCCCGTTTTGGGCTTGTGTCCTCACAACGGCCGCCGCAGAAAAAGCAACTGTAACGACGGGCTCTGGGTGAATGATATCTACCCTGATGTCGATCGGGTCCCCAAGGTTCTCATCAGCAGTGACAGGAATAGTGGGTGCATCCATAACCTGCATGAGCAAAAGTTTATATAAGTCATCTTTATATGAAACCCATGAAAGATGCGTGCAGTATGGATGTAAGATGGTGCCAGGTGAATGAATAATGCACTCATGGCATGGATGGAAACATTGCATGGCGAAATGGAATGCATCATTGTATGAATTGATGATGGTAATATATCATATTTGATAGCTTAATGTTTAGGTGGCGTTTATGACCTATGAGCTTATAGTACTACCTTGCCCTAAGAAATGTTCTAGTATTTATATAAATAATCCTTATATAAATAATTGTAAAGTATGTGTGAAATAATGTAAACACATCTATGTATATATATGTAAGACCCTTATAGTAATGTACGTACTATAATATGAATACGTATATGAATTATGTAAGCATCTAGTATGACCAACTAATGCAACAAACAGTGTGTGTATGTCCCGTGAAAACCCCTTTTGTATGAATGCAATGTTTGAAAACGGTTATAGTACAGCAAAACATTTGACCTGGTTCTCTATAACCTTGGTTCTAATACCAATCTGTAACACCCCCCAAAAATGGGTCGCAGCGAAATATGGGTTGAGGGTGGTACATCATAGATCAATAGCATAAGATATATATAGAACGACCACTAAAAGCCGTTTAAAACTGATACATTGGATTTAACAAATTATTTGTTACAAAAGCCCGAAGCTTAACTTGTTCATTGTTCAGACCACAAAGATTCTAGTTCATAGCAAATGTTTCCCCAAAATGTGATGCAACCAAATCTTTAATGCATGTGACATCCAAAATATAACCACCAATGTATCCCCTTGCACCTCATGCCTTATTGACCTCCTGAAAAACATTGCTTTAAAACGTCAACAATAATGTTGGTGAATTCATAGGTTTGTAAAATGTATAAGTGTGGAACCGCAAAATTTCCCTCGTGATAATACATCAAATGCAAACATCACAAAAATGTCATTACGTTTCCCTAAGCTCATGATACTGAAGCTCGACATATATGAATTGCAATATAAAATTGCCTACATTGCCCTTGATGATGTTCAACCCGGAACATCCCAAATCCGACATGGTATTCGTTCGTTCCCGGTGATAGCTAGTCACCCAAACGGGGGCGTCACCCCCACATAGATTTATTTATAACATTCACGCTTACAATTCAATAATTAACCAGCTCATGATAATGGGCTCATTGGGTATTGTTACCTAGGCAAACAAGTAATCATAATATAAAAATGTCCACTTGCGTCCAATTGTAAAACATGCATATGTTTCTCAGCCAAAAACTTGTAAATCATTAAAATGTAAAACGTAGGGCTATGAACTCACCTCGAGTGAATGAATATCAAGTATATCACAGAAAATGCGTCAGATAAACGCCGAATGCAACATAATTAATTATAGGTCGTATAAGTACTAAGCACTTTGAATAACTACTACCATACATAATTCTATATAGCTACATCACCATCTAATTGCATTTGCGAAATCGTATTTATAAAGTAAAAACGTTTATAAATATCACTTTAGTAAAAACGGCGTAACTTTCCCGTTTTAAGTTTATTTTTTACGTTTCTTACATCCACGCTTTCGTATTAAGACGAGTTATCAAAATATTACATTTTCATATTTTCAACCTACTGGTGAACGGTACTTTTTACTGTTCATGGACTTTTATAAATTATTTTTATAAAATTAGTCGTCGTAAAGTCGTAAACGTCGTATTTTATTCGTTTTAACTCCGTTTTTAGTGATTCTTTCGAGCACGTCTTTGAAATTAAAAGTTCTATCAAATTATGATATTTTTCAAAAATATAGGTCTGATATGAATAGTTATTTTTACTGTTCATAGTTTATAAAATTATTTTTATAAACTTTAATTATCGTAAACTTGCGAAATTCATAACTCCTTCGTTATTGATCGAAAAATTATGATTCTTAATGTCTTGGAATCCTAAAAATATGTACTATCTGAGAAAAATAACAAATCTTATATATCAGAAGTATTTTGTAACCTGTTTTTATAAAATTTCTTTTATAAACCCGTTTATTATCGTATAACTTGTAAACTACGTATCTCCTTCATTATAAAGCGGATTTTTAAGTTTCTTATATGGTTGAAATCCTCATGACATGTAGTATTTAATAAAAATATAAAATAAATACATTTATTTTCGAATTAAAACAGAAAGTTTTGAAGTTTTTGACAAAAACATGTTTAAACTTGATTTTGTAACTTTTAAGCTTAACCACCTTGTTACAAGTCCATTACAACACTTATTATCACATGTATTACATCCTTAGGGTCCCTAGTCCATTATTAGTCCAAAGATTGTCCAAAAATCACAAGATCCATAAGTTTACATACCCATTTGTTCATGAACTTTTATATATACAGTTGATAACCAAAGATTTAACCTTTAGAATATATAAATAATATATATAAATAAGGAAAATCAATAATTATAATTCAATTATAGTACGATAAGTATTCCGAAAGACTCAAAGAAATTGCTTTTGACCAAAGCAAAATCAAAAATCCCCCGGGTCGTTCTCCCAACGAGGTGCGAATTGAAAATCGAGAACGTTTGTGATCGCGTGAATTGAATGGATTAAGGATTTTTGGATTTGGTTTTTCTAATTCTACGATTAAAATGCAAAAACGATTAAAGAAAACCTAAAAACGAAAGCTAAAAGTGATTAAAACCTAAAAACGAGAACGGGATTGAAAACCCGTTCTTTAAAAAACCAAATTGAGAAATTTTAACCCTACGGATGCAAATTTAATTTTCCTAGATGCTAAATGATAAAAGAAAATTTTCTAAAAAAGAATTATATTTTTTTGACTTTTTAATAATTTTTAATGAATTAAAAACTGTTTTGAAAAGAAAAAACGATTAAAAATAGTAAACAAAATGAGAAAAATCTAAAAAAATTGTGGAAAGTAGCTAAAAGTTAGCTGATTATAGGAAAAATAAAACTGGGAAAGCAGCTTATTCCAATAAGCCAGGAATAAGCCAAAAGTGGCTGAAAGCTTAAATGGAAAAACAAGTATAAAAGAAAAGTTAGTGCAAACTAGGACAGATGGTCCTGGTCTGGCACCGTGGTTAGTGTGTGTGATGTTAAGTATGTATGTGTGTTAAAGGGGAGGTCCAGGGTTCGAATCCTTGGCCTCCCTTTTTAAAAAAAAATTATATTTTTTAATTTTTTTTAAACTTATAAAACTCACAAAAATAAGCAAATTTAAAAAAGTGACTTTTTTTACAAAACTCAAAATAAGCTGCTAAATAAGCAAACAAAAAGTGGCAGTTTTAACTATTTTGCACTAAGTCCTAAGGTGCTTAACTGTTAGGCTAATCTAGGGCAAATAAGTTAACGCAAAGCCAAACTAAGCTAAAACAGGTAAGCTATAATACCTAATAAGCACATTCAAACAAAATAAGCACAAAAAGATAAAGCAGATAAGCCAGAAAAAGCAGTTAAGCAAAGGCACAAATTGGAAAATCAAACAGCCTAAGGGGCACCTTTTTGGGCTTATTTTTAAGCCCTAAAAAGGATCCTTATGGCTTTGGGGCTTGTACTAGCTTAAAGTCTGTCCTAAGGGCTATCTAAAAAAGCAAAGTAAAAATGGTTTGAAATGCATATAAGCTATTAAAAGGCTGATGGAAAAGGGCTATTTGTATCAGTATGCTACTTTTGGATTTTCTTAAAATGAAAAATGGCAATAAGCAAATAAGCTAGTAAATAAGTTTAAAATTAAAAACTAAGAAAAAACAGATTAAAAACACCCTCAAATGAGCTTGTGCATAAATTTTCAAAAACTAAAAACAAATTTAAGTATCTGATAATTGAATATGAAAAAGTGACTTTTAGACAAAAAAAATAACTAGACAGATTTGACAAAGTCAAAAATGACAAGAGACTTTTAACCATTACTAAACCTACTGCATTTGGACAATAAAAAGACACTAAAATAACTCTTAAAAATTGATTTAAAAAAAAACTTAATCTAATAAGCTCTTGTAAACTGTTTTGTGCCACAGTTTTGAAAAACCAAGTAGGAAAAACTCAGAAACAAATTTGAAGACCTAAAAAACTTTGAAAACAGATTAACACCTACTTAAAAAGACCAGTACAAGATTGCAAAATGAACCAAATGTTTTTAAAACAAAAATGACCCACTTTACTCTCTTGACCAAACACCCCTTTAAGTTTGAAAATTCAATTTTAAAATTGATTAATGATGATCTAAGCAAAGTTTTGTGAAAACAGTTGATAACAAAGATGAGTTAAGCTACAATAAGCAATAAGCAATATTTGATAGATTTACATAATACGAAACCATGAACATAAGAAACGTATAAAACGGAGTTAAAAGGATAAAGATATGAGGTTTATAAAACCTTGTGCATTATTTTTACTTTTATACATTATTTTATAAAACAATTAAAACTAATTATATAATATCGTTATATAATCAATAAAATTATTAAATCATACGCTTTTAACAAATAATACATTGTTGAACAAAAAAAATTATTTTCTTTACGGATACAAATACATATACCTTTATTTGACAAAGTATGGAATTTAAGTTTATTTCAAACTTTTTATTAAACTAAAAAACTATTAGGTGGTGGTCGTAAACTATATAAACATGTGATTATTATATTTACACTTAAATTATATTATACTCATACGGAGGCCTATATAAACTAATTAGGTTGCACATCGGATTTTCGCGGGAGACATTTCACTTACTTGATTTAGATAATCAACCATTCACTTGAGGTGAGTTCATAGCCTCGCTTTTTATACAATTACAATGATTTACAACTTTGGGGTGAGAAACATGCATTGTTTTACATTTGGACGCAAGTACACTTTTATACAAATTTATGAGTTTTGTCTAAGTAGGTAATAAAACTCACTATTGTCTCAGAATCACGAACTGTTAATTACTGGATTGTAAGCGCGAGTGTTATGAATAGATCTATTTGGGATGACACATCCCAAGTAAAACCCGACTAAATCTCATATCCTGTATAAAAACCGAAAGGTATATATCCAGGGGATGTCAAGTTTTCGTAGCCCAAATAATGGAAAAGAAGTCGGACGAGAAACGACTAGAAGACATACCGGTAGTCAGAGAATTCCCAGAAGTTTTTCCTGAAGATCTACCTGGCCTTCCTCCCGTTCGTCAAGTAGAATTTCAAATCGATTTAATTCCAGGAGCGACACCTGTAGCCCGAGCACCTTATAGATTAGCTCCTTCAGAAATGCAGGAACTATCTAACCAACTTCAAGAGTTGGCAGACCGAGGTTTTATTCGACCAAGTACTTCACCTTGGGGAGCTCCTGTCTTATTTGTTAAAAAGAAAGATAGATCTTTTAGAATGTGTATCGATTACCGGGAGTTGAATAAACTTACCGTAAAGAATCGTTACCCATTACCCAGGATCGATGACTTATTTGACCAACTTCAAGGTTCGAGTGTTTACTCAAAGATCGACTTGAGATCAGGTTATCATCAACTGAGAGTCAAGGATGAAGATATTCCCAAGACTGCTTTCAGAACAAGATACAGACATTATGAATTTCAAGTGATGCCATTTGGTTTAACTAACGCGCCTACTGTATACATGGATCTCATGAATCGTGTGTGTAAACCATACTTGGATAAATTTGTGATAGTGCTCATCGATGATATTCTTATATACTCCCGTAACAAAGAAGAGCACGTAAATCATCTGAGAATAATCTTGGAATTACCCAAAAAGGAGAAATTATATGCCAAGTTCTCCAAGTGTGATTTCTGGATTCATATCGTTCAATTTCTTGGACACTTAATTGATAGTCAAGGACTTCATGTTGACCCCGCCAAGATTGAAGCAGTTAAGAATTGGGCATCTCCTACTACACCCACAGAAATACGTCAATTCTTAGGACTCGCCGGTTATTATCGGAGATTTATCAAAGATTTCTCGAAGATTGCAAAGTCTTTGACTGAATTAACCCAGAAAAACAAGAGTATATCTAGGGCAAAGACCAAGAGATAGCTTTTCAACTGCTTAAACAGAAGCTATGTGAAGCTCCAATCTTAGCATTACCAAAAGGAAATGACGATTTTGTTGTTTACTATGATGCATCTCATCAAGGTCTGGGAGCGGTGTTAATGCAAAGAGAGAAGGTTATTGGTATGTGCTTAAATACACATACCTTTTACCTTTAAAAACAAGCTAAAATAACCAAAAACGGACTTAAAATGCCAAAGATACGCTTGTTTTGCTAATTGTGTTGTGCAGGAACGGATAACCAAGAAAAAGACGAAAAACAAAGCCAAATCGAAGCCGGAAAGTCAATCAAGTCAAAAAGTCAACAGAAAAGTCAACTGGTCAAAGTCAAAGTCAACCCAAGTCAACCCCGGGGCCAAAGTCAAAGAAATATAAGTTTAGGGGCTGAAATTGCCAAACCCTAAACTTATATAAAAAAAAAGAAAAGAGAAGGGCCATTTTGTCATTTACTCAAAGTAACAAGTGGGGGGGCAAAACTGCCAACCCCCCTAACTTGTATACACAAAGGACGAGCTTTGCAACTACTTATATAACTCTTGGGGACTTGTTTTGCCAAGTCCCCAAAAGTTATATAACCACAGGGACGAAATGTGCAAACACACAATTAACTTAGAGGGGCCATTTTTGCCAAAGAGTGAAACTTTCACTCTGTTACAGCCTTCAACCTCTTTTCCCGCTCTCTTTTTCCCCCCAAAAACACTCACGGGATTGTATACCCGTTTTTACCCCATGAATCTTCACCACCACCATGGATATTCATCTCCCCCCTCCTCCACTACCTTTCCCAGCTACAAAAGGATGCAACCAGTGGCATCCACACCCCCCAAGACCAAATTCGATGGCCGAGATTGATTTTAAAGATTGAAGGGCCAAGATTAAGGGCTAGAACACTCTCACAAAACAAACACACCTGTGTTTGTGTGTCTACAAACAAGCACAGCAAAGAGAAAGAAGAAAAAAGACCTAGCTTTAGTTTTCGGCTATAAATAGCCTTGTAAGCCATTATGGCAAACATTCCAAGTTTAAGCAAGTTTTTAATTAAGTTTTATGTCGTTTTTATTATAGTTTAAAGTGTTTTAAAGTTAATGTCTTTTATGCATTTGTAATTCTCAAATTTTAATGAAAAATTAAGCTACTTTGACTCAATAAGCTCTCAATAAGCTCATTAAAGCTTATTCTTGTTAATAAGCTCTAATTCAGCTTAAATTGTTTAAGCTCGTAATACTGTTTTTTATTTAATTTTACGTTCATTAAATTGTCTCTTTGAGTGTGATTTTGGAAGCATTTGGAGAAATAAGCTCATATAAGCTTATTGAACTTATTGCTCAGGGAATAGAGGCAAGGGCCATTAGGACAGGGTTTTTAGGCCACTCACTCAGAAAGAGTGGCCTTGTTTCTGAGACAACAAAATCCAAGGTTACAACTCTCAATTTCCAATTAGCTTAATTTTTTAGACACTAGCTTATTTGCTTTCAATATTTGTTAAAACATTAGTTTAGGCTTATTATTAGGCTGTTGTAAGTTTTTTATTGCATAATTTTGTCCTACATTAGCTTATTTCTTAAAAATTGTCATAATAGTGTAATAAGCTAGTAGAGGAAACTAAATAAAATTTATTTTCTTAATAAGCTAGGACTTTTAGTTTTAAAATAGTCTAAATAGGTCAAAATAAGTAGAAGTAGATAAAAGGTTTTTAAAGTTTTAGTTTAAAAATGGATTTTAAACCTATTTTGGTTTGACAGTTTTTAAATAAAGGGGTGTTTGGCACAAGGTTAAAACGGGTCAAAAAGGGTTTTGGCATGGGTTATGGTTACTTGGTCAATTTAAGCTCAAGTTTTAAGTCACTTTTAAGCTGTTGTTAAAACATTTTTAGTTGGAAAATTGTTTTCCAAGGTTTTCTAAAACCTCTTTTGAAACTGTGAAGTTTTTAAGGATCCCACAAGTGCTTATTTGATTAAGCACTTGTGGTTTAAGTTTAAGGTTCAAAAGATTGTGTTTAGTGTGTCTAAACAAGGCTGTCAAGAGCCTTTGTTCTTTTGACTTTATAAGTCAAAACCACCAGCCTTTTTTCTGTCACAGTTTGTAAAAAAAAACCAAAAGCCTTTTTCATTCACAAAAATAAGCAAGTAAAATTAATTTTCAAAAGCTCAAAATTGGTGCACAAGCCCCTTGGCTATAGCACTCAATCTGTTTGAGCTTATTTGTGATTTTAGAGCTTATTTGACAGCTTAAAAAAGCTGTCAAATAAGCCCTTGAGCTTTGCCATAAAGCTCCCCTGGTGCAAAGGGGGAACTTTAGGCTTATTGTTCTCAGCCTTTAAGCCAACTTAAGCCCAAGTATTTGGCTTATTTTAAGAGCTTATAAGCCCTAGTATAAGTCTTCAAAGTTTCAGCCCTTGATAAGCTTATTTGGTTGCTTATTTTTAAGCCCAATCTTGCCACTTGGCTGTTTTCAGTTTAACTTAGGCATAAGGATTGCTTAAGTTTTGATTTTAGCTTATTGAGTTTATCCCATAAGCTCAAATTGTGTCCTAGTAGCTTTTAGGTTAAGTTAGATAGTTTAGTTTGCTTATTTCCTTTTTTCTAGCTTATTTGGCCTAGCTTTAAGCATTTTAGCTTGCTGTCAACTTCAAGCTTATTTTTAAGCTTATTCTTTTGACAAAAAGTTGAAAGTCCTTTTGTTAATGTTGTAGAGAATAAGCTGTTTAACAACTTTCATGTTTTAAGTTTTGGCTAAAAATCACTTTTTAATAAGCTAGAAAAATAAGCCATGTCGTAGGGTTGGTTTTGTACATCTTTGATAGTGCGGGGTTACACGTTTTAACTATAGTGTAAATTTAATAAATTTTGCCCGCCTACCCTTTAGTTTAGATTGTTACAATTTCTAACTAGAGTTTGTTTAAAAATAAAGAGGGGGGAAGACATGGGACCCCGGTAGTGGAGCAAGACTCGAAACCAGGACCCCGCGATACGTCCCTCCCCTGTACACAAAACCTCTACCACTGGCCGGGCACATTGGTCTATTTTCGTTATTGACCAGGTGCTTTGGTATTTAAGGTATGTTTACTTATAAGCTTATAAGCTTGTGTTCGGCTTATTTTGGGGTTTATTTCCACAACTTATTTTTTGTTTCTTTTTTTCGTAGGACTTTTATAGTATAAAAGTATTTTTAGAAAAAATTTAGAATTTTTTGTAACGTTAGTATTTTTTATAATTTAGTTTAGTTAAAGTTTATTTAATTCATAAAAACACAAAAAATTATCAAAAAAAATTATTTTGCTTTTTTTTAGAAATTTTCTGTTATCATCTAAGGTTTGTAGGAAAAATATAAATTTTTCGTAGGGTCATTTTATACTTTTTACTTTTTAAGCACGGTTCCGGGTGCGGATTTTGTTTGCTCGTTTTGGGTCAAACGAACTCGTTTTAGGTCTAGTCTTTTTCATTCTTCGTTAATTGGTCTCCATAGAGTAGTTTAAGAAGCAAAATTTTCTTCGTCTGGCTTATTTTTAAAGATTTAGGTTTTCCCCCTTTTTTAAGGGATTCGGTGGTCTCGTTTTCTAGTTTAATTACGTAACTTTCTAGGTTTTTCTTAATCGTTTTAGTCCGTTATTTATCTAATTTGAATTTTTCAACTTCCCAAAACCAATTCCTTCCTTCAAACTTAAATCTTCGAAGTATCGATTACCAGTCCAGCCTCCGTTGGGGATTTTCGACCCGGGACACTCTCTTATACTCACTTCTCGGTATCATTGATTGTTGGTTTCTCACTTCTTTTTATATTTTATATTTTTTTTATATTATATATTTTTACCGGTGTGATCCGGCCTACGAATCAATTTTGGCGCCGTTGCCGGGGAGGCTGTGCAACCGTTTATCGTAACGTTTGACCATCTGTTTTTGAAATTGTGAATATTTTCTTTTATTATAAAAATATAAAAAGTACAAAAATATTTTTCATTTCTTTTTAGTATAATTATCAGTTAAAAGCCAAAAAAAACCAAAAACATAAAAACATTGTCCATAATAAAAAAGAAATAAAATTCACAAATTGGTAAAACACCAAAATATAATATTCTCGGAGGATATTATCATAAATAGTTCCGGTGAATCTTGTTGGTTCCAATTCGAACAAGGGTTAAAAAACTTGCCTTTGTGTCTCTTTCGACGTTCGGCTCAACTTGGAAAGTTGAACAAAAAACTATAAGTGGGTATTAAGGAGGGTTGTTCATAGGACTACGACCCGAATGGAGTAATAAGCTTCGCGCTAATTCCTACTCTCCGCCCTCACCTGTGAGTTTATCTTTTGAGAGTTACGAGAAGTAAGCACGATTATTTGTTTAAGTTGTTCCGATTCTCATTGTCGTTAATCCAATTGTGATCAATCGTTGGAAAAACCAAGAAAAATTTTGTGTAAATTTTACTTTCTTTGTACTCCTATTTGTGCTTGCGCACTCTTTCTCAAAGACCGTAGACGTCGCACAACCACAAGTTGGACAAAACTTCTGTTGAATCATCTTATCTTGAGAAACCTCGATAATCTCCCATAGTACGATGGCTGATAATCGTTTACTAGGCGACAATTTGCTCGAAGCACCCACCAAGCGGTTACGAGGATGCGATGTTATTCCTGAAATCCTCCGGAATAACTTTGAGTCAAGCATGGTATACTTAATCTTGTCCAAAACAAGCAATTTTTTGGCAATGATAAAGAAGACCCCAACATGACTACATCTTTTATTTCCAACAAGATCACTTCTACGTTGAGATCGAAACGTACCAAATACGTTCGGTTAAGCTTATGTTTTTCCCGTTTTCTCTCGAAGGAGCAGACGGTTCTGGTGCATAAGAAACCCCCATCGTGATTGAAACATGGGATGATTTGTTTCAGAAATTTATTAACAAATTCTTCCTCCCTCTAAAACGACCAAATCTCAGAAATGAAATCACGAGATTTATGCAAAAATTTTGATGAGACGTTTTTTGAGGCTTGGGATCGGTTTCAATGATCTTGTATGGGGTTGCCCTCACTCATGGGTTTAGAATTGCATCAACTAGATAGATACATTCTATAAATGCCCAAACTCAATTGAATTTTTCAAGATTCATTGCAATTCAGCTGCCTGGTATGGTAAAACTTCTTAGGACAAATGCCTGTGAATGTTTAAAATTTATCGAGAGTTGGTCTAAGGTACAGTCAATCATGAAACAAAGCTGTTGTAGCTAAAATGAGTACAAGCTCTTCCACCAGCAGTCTCATCTATGTTGCTGAACTCAAAGTACATGGTTCGGGCATTAATTCTCGATAGAAAAGAACCAAACCAGCTCCGCCACGTAAAAGCGGTTGAACAAAGTTGTGTAAACTTGTGGGGAGAGTCTTTCTTATCACAACTGTCCAGCCACCAATGGCAAACATGTACCATGACAATATCCAAGAGTATGTGTCCCAGGCCGCTGCGGCCAATTTCAACCAAGCTAATTCTGGTTATCGACCTCCGATGGTCTCAAATCAAATTCGACCTCCTGGTTTTCCTCCCGTTCAAAATCCTCATGCAAACAACCAAAACAATTTCAATCGAGGAAACAACTTCAATCAAAACAGAGGAAACAATTTCAACCAAGGTCAGATTTATCGACCTCCGGTAAATCAACCAGTAGCTCATCAAGGACCTGCTCCTCAGACACACGGTGTGTCAAAAACAGATTTTGAAAGATATGTCACAGCCAATGATGCAGTGTTGAGAAACATGCAAAACCAAGGTCAAAACCTGCAATCCCAAATGGCAAATTTGACTGACATGCTTTCAAAATTTGTTACTGCTAATACAGCTTCTACTTCCGGTTCTGGAACTCTTCCTGGTAACACTGTTACCAACCCAAAGGAAGATTTAAAAGGTATCACTACCCGAAGTGGTGTTACCATCCAAGGACCGAAAGCAGTTAATCATGACACCAAGGTGACAAAGGACACGATGCCTCCTGCTAATAACGGAAGCACCGAAGACGTCCAACCTCCTGTTGTTCAAATTCAGTCTCGTAATCCAAATCCTGAGCCCAATGTTGCTCCTGTTGTTGCTCCTGTTGTTACTCCAATTCCTAAAGCATCAATTCCATTTCCATCAAGAAGAAATGATGAAAGGCGCAAGGAAAAAGCTAACGACCAAATCGAGAAATTCTATGAAATCTTTAGAGATTTAAGTTTCGAGATTAGCTTTACCGATGCCTTGATGCTCATGCCTAAATTTGCTTCAACTTTAAAAACCTTAATTGGAAACAAAGAAAAATTGAGCGAATTGGCAAGATTGAACGAAATCTTGCTCGGGCATTCATCCTTAATCAAGTGCTAAAAACTTGTAGACCCGCAGATTCCTTATCCCAATGTGAATTTTCTGGCATTAACACATGCAAATGCCTTGGCCGATCATCGTGCAACATCCAATCTTATGCCGTATTCCGTGTGGAAGGATCTCTCTCTTTCCGAGCTTACCCCAACATGCATGACGCTAGAGCTAGCGGACCGTTCAATCACTACACCAATCGGTATCGCCAAAGACGTCCGTGTGTTGGTGGGAAAGTTCCAATTTCCAGCCGATTTTGTGGTTGTTGAATTTGAGCCAGACCCCCGAGTACCTCTAATTCTCGGGAGGTGTTTTCTGAAAACTAGTCGTGCATTAATCGATGTGTACGAGGGTGAAATTACCCTTCGTGTTTGGCAAAGAGGCCCATAAACTTTCAACCTGGCAAAGTATTTAGAAAATAGAAGTATCAAACTTCGAGTAAACGGCAAATTTCAATCATATGACGGCAAACCGGATTGACGTCATTGATATGGCTAGTGAAGAATACTCGCAAGAGGTCTTAGGTTTTTCTGATTCGGTAGCATACGGAAATCCTTCTCCGTGCTTTGATCCTATTATGCTAATTTCCATCTCCGACCTTAACTCCATTTGGAGAAAGTGACTTTCTACTGTTCGAGGAAGCAAATGCTTTTCTTGCTCAGAATGATGATACAACATCACCGTAAGTTGATCAACTTATTATGATCCAGATCGGGGTCACTTTCTCATTCCCTGAAGGGCAATATCTTGAACAATGAACCACCGACTCCTATTCCAAATCAAGGAGATTGTTCACCAGAAACCCAAGAAGAAATCAAACTTTGTGAAGCCAAAACTGTTAAATCTTCGATTGATGAACCGCCAGAGGTTGAACTCAAAGACTTACCTCCCCATCTTGAATACGAATTCTTTAATGATGACAACAAGTTACGTCATCATGCTAAAGAATTAGTTTGGGAGAGAAAGGCCGATCTGATCATGTATTCTTAAGAAGTCCCACAAGCGAGCCATCGCTTGGAAATTATCCGACATTCAGGGTATTAACCCGGAATTTTTACCCACAAAATTCTAATGGAAAGAGACTCTAAACCTGTCCAGTTCAGCATCAGAGAAGGGTTAATATCCAAAAAATCATTCCACTATGTCATCAAGAATGAAAGTTGAAAAACTTCTTTCCGCAGGATTGATTTCCCAATCTCCGATAGTCCATGGGGCAGACCCGATACATTGTGTGCCCATAAAAGGATGCTAAGCGAGATTGCCACGATGGGTTCTCTCCTCCAAGAATTTGACTTTAAAGTTCTTGACACAAAAGGAGCCGAGAACCTCCTTCAGCAGCCGATCACTATCCCCTATTAGAAAAACCCGAATGAAAAAACTTCTCGACCCTAAAGGAATAATGAAACATTTCCTCTCAATCTCGAGACTCTAAGTATGGGACTTTTTCGTTTGGGGTTTTTGAAATTTTTCTAGTACCTCTGTGGTATTGCCGACTTTGCAAATAAATTACACGCGGTTAAACTTCTGTTGTTTGAAGAGGCATAGTCATTCCCGAACCCAACAGAAAAATAAGTTCTTCAAGGAACGTGAAACATTATTTTTTGGGAATGACCCGCTTCTTGTTTAAAATTAGTGCGGATCACGTGAACAGCGATGGATTGCAACCGGCAAGGAAGCTTCTCGACATTCTCGCGTGCTTGCAACAATGGAACCCACCTGGGGATCATCATGTGATCACACCTAACAAGCCAAAAAGATCTTTGAATCTGGCTTCTTTTGGCCCACCATTTTACAAGCTATGCCCACGAATTTTGTCAAAAACTTTGACGCTGCCAAACGACAAGGAAAAACTGATCTGCAACGGGATGAGATTCCTCAAAAACTCCATCCAGTTTGGAAAATCCTTTGACTTGTGGGGCATTGACTTTATGTGGCCCGTTCCCCGCTTCAACAGAGGGAACAAATATATTCTCGTGGGGCCGTGACTACATGTCAAAATGGGTTGAAAGAGCGAAAGCGCTCGCCCACCAATGATGGCCAGAGCACTTTGCAAATTCCTAAAATCCTCTCTTTTTCTCGATTTTGTGCCCCTCGTGCTATCATAATGATCTCGGAACCCCATTTTTGCAATGACCAATTCCAAGGTCATGCTTAAATACGGAGCACTCCATACGACTCTCCACCGCAAATCATCCACAAACAAGTGGACCAAGTTTAGGTGTCAAATCGTGTTTAAAGCGAATCTGAGAGAAACCGTGGGAGAAATCGTACCTATCTGGTCGGACAAACTGAGATTTATGCTCTCTGGGCCTTATTCCCACAAGCTTACAAAATGCCCATCGGGTACTCCGAAAAGACTTGTGTAGGAAAGTCATGTCATCACCTGAACGAATTTAGAGCACAAAGCCTACAGGGGCCCTCAAGCAAACAAATTATTGAAGATTCAAACTGCGGTGATCACAGAAAATTCACTAGAATGAACTAAATTAACTTCGTTTTACAAGCCTAACGAAAAACTATTAATCTATAAAGGTATAACCAAGAGGATCCATGATGCTAAGATTAAAAACCGCGTTTCCAACGTTGAGATCGTGTACATCCTCTTCAACTCTAGACTGAAGATTTCACGGGTAAATTGAAATTCCGTTGGTCCGGACCATTCAACCATTGTACAATTATTTCCTAATATGGCACCGTCGTAGGTTATCTCACAAACTCTCTGGGACCCAACTTTAAAGTGAAATGGTCATCGTATAAAACACTATTTTGTGAGGGGACATAATCAACCGAATTGTCCCGTAATCTCAAACCTACCCCTAAGGACAATGAAATTCAGTGAAATGGGTCAAGCGTCGGACCTTAAAACAAGCGCGTCATGGAGGCAACCCATGCTTATCCTTAGTTGTAATGTATGAAATAAGTGTTGTTTTGTTGATTGTGAGATAGCTTGTCTTTTCTATCACCCGGTTTCCGTGTGTTGTTGTTTATTGTCCAGGATTGCCCGGATTGTGAAGCTCGTCGTTTTTGTCTTATTTCGATTCACTCGATCTTCAAATCCTCAGCTTCATTTTGGGAAACCTTCCCGATATCCTAAACAAATCGACTAACGTTTTTATCTTTTGGCATACTTTCATAAACAGTCCTTAGGATAACGTAGAACCCTTCAAAACATCGAGGACGAGTTTAGTACTAGTTTGGGGGTGGTATCTTCGATTTGATTGTTGCCTGCAGCATAGTTGCCTACGTAATACCCGTATTTTTCACCAAAAATTTGCAAAAATACCAAAAAAAAATGAAAAAAGAATAAAAAAAAAAAAAAAAACTTTCAAAAATAAAATAAGTGTTTGTCGCAGTTATTGACTTTTCCTTTGGGTAAAATGAGAATAATTTTTGACTCGATCGGGCGTATTGAGCCTAGCTAGTCCATCAGGCCGAGCCTTTCACACGAATTCTATGCTTTGAATTTTGTAAAAAGGTGAAGAAACAAGAAATGCATAAAGTTAAATATAAGTTTAATGTGTTAAGCAAGATAAGTCTCAAAACTTATAAGATACATTGTTCTATTTCTCGCCATAAGCTCTAATCCACCTAATCATACGTGCTTGTTCAGCTAAGTCAATCGATGTTTTCAGAAAAAGCTTCAAATTTGTAACTTGATTCTTTAAAAAGCAAGGTTTCGAAAGATAAAATGCCAAAGAAGCATGAATGAAGTATGAATGCAAAAATGCACGAATATTGTAATATAGCCAATGAATGCATACTTTTATCATAAGGAGCTAGTAAAAGATTTGTCCGTGAAATCCCGACTCCGCTAACAACGAGGTGGGGTTCAAACTAAGACGTCGTTTTTTTACTTCTATGGATTTGGTGTGTTGTGATTTCTCACTTGGAAGAAAGGTCTAGGTGAGGGTTCAAACTAAGACACCAATCCTTAGCCATATTAGGAAGAAGGTGTTGATGTGATTTCCCACTACGCTAGCAACGGGGTGGGTTTTCAAACTAAGAACACCGGTCGTTGGTTGTGATATCCTACTAGGGAGCGAGGCCTAGGTAGGTGTTCAAACTAAGCAACACATTCCTAGCTTTAAGAACTTATGAAAATGATAAATATGTTGCAAAAAGTTCTATGGTTTAAAATCAAGTTACAAGTGCCTAATAAGTTGTTGCTTTGAGTCGTGATTCATCTTGAATTATGACTATGAAAATAAGTTGATCTATGGTTGAAACGAGCACACACATTCAAATCATATATCCATGTTGGGAGTAAAAAGTTCACCAGATGCATAAGTATGAGGGCTTAACATCTAAACTTATATCGACAATGATCTTGTTTAATTGCTTAGCTTGGGGCTTGTGAAAAAATCGGGGACGATGAAATTATCCGTCAGGACGTTCGTGGATTATTCTACGAACGTTTCTCATTCTATGATCCCATTGTTGATAAATAAAGGAAGTCAAACATGTAAGTAAAAAAAAAAAAAAAAATTTAGAGTAGTTGTGTAAATATAAAAATTGGTGAGATCCGGGACTTAGCGAGGCTATTGATTCTTTTATTCCCTTTGATAAACCGCTTACGTAAAGTAATGTCAACTTTTCCAAGATATATAAGACGAAGGAATTTGTAGATTTTGGTCTCTCGAGGTGCTACTCATAGCCTTGCGTTGGACTGCTTTCGCAACATCTTAGTTTGGGGATTTTAAACTTATATGAATAACTTGTGTTCCCTTTTTCTCCCATAAGTCTTGTCTAAACCACCGTAATCATACGTGCTGTTCACTTAAGTTCAATCGAATGATTTCAGAAAAAGCTTCAAATTTGTAACTTGAGTCTTTAAAAGCAAGGTTTCGAAAGATAAAATGCCAAAGATGCATGAATGAAGTATGAATGCAAAAATGCACGAATATTGTAATTATGCCAATGAAGCATACATTTGATCATATGGAGCTAGTAAAAGATGTGTCGTGATATCCCACTCCGCTAACAACGAGGTGGGGGTTCAAACTAAGACTGGTCTTTACTTCTAGGGATTTGGTGTGTTTGATAACTCACTTGGAAAGTAAGGTTAGGTGAGGGGTCAAACTAAGACACCAATCCTTAGTCATATTAGGAAGAAGTGTGATGTGATTTCCCCTACGCTAGCACGGGGTGGGTATTCAAGACTAAGAACACCGGTCGTTGTTGTGATATCCTACTAAGGGAGCGAGCCTAGGTAGGTGTTCAAAACTGAAGCAAACACATTCCAAGCTTTAAGAACTTATGAAAAATTAATAAATATTTTGCAAAAAAGTTCTAGGTTTTTAAAATCAAGTTACAAGTCCTAATAAGTTGTTGCTTTTAGTCGTGATCTCATCTTGAATTATGGCTATGAAGAATAAGTTGATCTATGGTTGAAACGGAGCACACACAATCAAATCATAAAATCCATTTATGGAATTAAAAAGTTCCCAAGTCATAAGTATAGGCTTAACATCTAAACTTAATATCGACATGATCTTGTGTTAATTTGCTTTAGCTTGGGGCTGTGAAAAAAATCGGGACGATAAAATTAATCCGACCGGTTTCGTGGATTATTCTACGAACGTTTCACATTCTAATGATCCCATTGTTGATAAATAAAGGAAGCAAACAAAGAGACAAAGCACCAAAACAGCTAAAATTCGAAATTCCATATCTTTGAAGAATTCATAGAATATCTCAAGATTTTTTCGTTAGCTTTTTCCTATGCCGCCTTCTTCATTTCTTCATGAAGGAAATGGAATTGATGCTTTAGGAATTGGAGTATCAACAGGAGAAACATTTTGGCTCAGGGATTTGATTACGAGACTGAATTTGAACATACAGGGAGGTGGAACGCTTCGGTGCTTCCGTTATTAGCAGGAGTCAATCGTGTCCTTTGTCACAAGTCGGTGTCATGACTAACTGTTTTTGGTCCTTGTGGTAACACCACTTCGGGTAGTGATACCTTATAAATCTCCTATGGTTGGTAACAGTTTACACACCAGATAAGAAGAGATCCAGAACCGGAAAAAAAAAGTAAGAAGCTGTAATAGCAGTAACAAATTTTTGAAAGCATGTAGTCTAATTTGCCATTTAGGATGCAGGTTTTGACCTTGTTTTTGCATGTTATCTCAACCAGCATCATTGGCAGTGACATATCTTTTCAAATCGCTTTGACACACCGGTGCTGAGGAGGGCAGGCCCTTTGTTGAGCTACCGTATGATTTTACGGAAGGTCGATAAATCTGACCTTGGTTGAAACGTTCCTCTGTTTGATTGAATTGTTTCCTCGATTGAAATTGTTTGGACTATTTGCATGAGGCTTCTAATTGGAGGAAAACCAGAGGTCCTAAAAAAATTTGAATTTGAGACCATGCGTAGGCCGATAACCAGAATTAGCTTGGTGAAATTGGCCGCTGCGGCTTGGACACATACTCTTGGATATTGTCATTGGTAAATGTGCTATTATTGTGCTGTACCAGTTTTTGGATAAAAAAATGACCTCCCCCACAAGTTAACACAACTCTTGGTTTCAACCACTTTACGGGGCGAAGCTGGGTTTTGGTTCTTTCTCTGTACTAGAATCAATGCCCGAGACCATTCTTCTGGATTCAGCAACATCAGATGAGATTGCTGGGGTGGAAGATCTTGTACTCATTTTAGCTACAACAGCTTTGTTTCTTGATTGACGTACCTTAAAGACTTGCTCTCGATGATTTTTTAAACAATTCTCGAGGCATTTTGTCTAAAAGTTACCACCTACAGCATGAGTTCAGAGAATCTGATCAATTGAGTTTAGGGCATTATAGAATGTAATCAGAGTAGATGTAATTCTGAAAAACCCATAGAGGGCATCCCTTAAAAGATCACATTGAAACATCCCCAAGCCTCACAAAACGTCTCATCAAATTTTTGCTGAAATCTCGTGATTTCATTTCTGAGATTTGTCGTTTTGGAGGGAGGAAAGAATTTGTTAATAAATTTCGTAACAAGATCATCCCATGTTTCAATCGACCGAGGGGGTCAATTATCCAGCCCATAGTCCGGGCGGCCCTTCTAGAGAGAATGGGAAAAGCATAAGTTTCACCGACTTAATTTGGTACATTCGGAACTTCATTGTAAAGTGATCTTGTTGAAAATAACGATGTGAAGCATGTGGGTCTTCTTTGTCATTTCCAAAAAATTTGCTTGTTATTGGACAAATTCAGGAAGACCATGGCTTGATTTCAAAATTATTGCGGTGATTTCCGAATAAACTATCGCGATCCACGTACCCCTCGGTGGGTGCATCGAGCAATTTGCGCCATAAACGATTATCGGACCATCGGAACTATGGAGGAATAATCAGGTTTTTCTCAAGATTGATGATTCAACAGAAGTACATGTTGGACTTGTGGATTTTCGACTACTACGGGCTTGAGAACGAGTGCTCATGCACAAATTATAAACATAAAAAAGAAAATTTACAAATTTTTTTTTTTCTCAATGAATATATTCACAATTTATTTTACGGACAATGAGATAAGACCAGATCATAAACCAAATAATCTACTACTTCACGGTAGCTCTCAAAAAAGATAAACGACAGGTGAGAGTGGGAGGATTAAGGAATAGCGCGAAGCATATTTCTCCCTTTCGGTCGTAGTTCCAAGGAACACCCTCCTTATACCCACTTTAAAGTTTGTTCAACTTTTCAGTTGAGCCGTATATCGTAATAGAACAAAAGGTAAGTATTTAAATCTTTTGATCTGAGTTGGGAACCAATAAGTTCACCGGAAGTTATTATGAATAATACATCAATGAGAAAATTATATTTCGGTATTTTACTACAATTTATTATTTTTTTTTTTTTTTTTTTCTTTTGTTTTTATATTGTAATTATACTAGAAAAAAAAAATGAAAAATATTTTTGTACTTTTTATATTTTTGTAGAAGAAAAATATTCACAAATATAAATACAAGTTGTCAATACGTAGCGATATTCTTTTTCAACCTCCCCGGCAGCGGCGCCAAAAATTGGTCACGCGCGAACTCACCCCTTAAATTCTATCTATATAAAAATACACCAAGGGACGAAATCGCGCGAGATCAAGAAAACCGGAAGCAGTATAGAGTGTTCCCGGGTCGTTATGTCCCAACGAGGCTAGAAATGGATTATCGAAGAACGATTGATGATTGGTGTTTGAATGTAACAAGGAATGTTTGTGAATTAAAACTGAAAGTAAATGCACATAAAATTTAAACAAAGAACATAAGCTGGAATTTGAATTAAAGCTACTAAAAACTTTTACACTAAGGCACAAATAAGCTCTAATTAGCTTAAGACAGACAAATAAGTTAACCTAAATCTAAATAAGCGAATTAAGCATCGCATTAAGCAAATTAACAAGAGAAACACAACAGAATCTCTAACAACAGTACTACCATTATTAACTACCAGTACTATTAGAGTTAGTACTGGCTAGCTTAATTTAGAACTGTAAGCTAAATGGTAGTACAGCAAGCCTTAACAGAACAAAACACAATTAAACAAGAAATAAGCAAATAAGCTAAAACAGAAAGTTAACTACCCAAAATAAGCACTTAAGCATAAGAATAAGCAACCAGAATAGACTATAATGATAAACAAGCTAGAAAACTAAAACTGATAAACTCTTAAAGTTATTTTGAAAAGACAAATAAGTTCTACTGAAAACAGTACACTAAAATAAGCTTAATCTACTCTAAAAAGCTTAAAGAAATCTTAAATAAGCAGAAATTATAAGTTGATAAGCTAAGTTGAACAACCAGTACTAACAGTTAAGACTAACAGTACTAACTTGGAGTTAGTACTGGTAGTGTTAAGTTAGTGCTGTTCCTAGAATGAACTAGCAGTACTAACTAACACTTAGTACTGCTAGTGTAGAGTTAGTACTGTTCTAAAAATGAACTAGCAGTACTAACTTGGAGTTAGTACTGCTTGTTCAAAACAGCCTTTAACATTTCCAAAAATCGTTTTTATTTCAAAATTATTAAAAACAGATTATCAAATAACAAAGTAAAACACTTATAAGCAATTTTCAATCCATGATAAGCACTTAATTAAGCATGAATTAGTCTAGCAGTATAAACTTAAAACTAACAGTGTCAACAAATGAACTAGCAGTTCTGAAATAGATAAGTAAAGCAAGAAAAAGAGAGACTTACTACACCCTTGCTCAAAACAGGGTCAAACAATGAATCTACAAGCTCTAGCTTGCATAAAGCAAGCTAGTGAGAGTCCATAAGCCCATCCAAAACTGGCTTATCATCCATAACATAAGCTGAGGTATATTTGAGAGTGATTGGTGTGATATTCTCTTAACTACTTAACCTTTTAAGTTCACTTAGTTAAAACAGTTTGTAAACAAGCTGTATTGAGAGCTTTTGAACATAAAACAACTCAATTCAGAAACATAACACTTGGGATTATAAAGTGACTTTAAAAACTTAAACTTGCATTAGAATTTGAAAGTGTTACAAGCTGAAAGTAAAAACTGAAAATAAGCTTAAGTTAAATTAAAAACTAAAAACTAACTAGATAGATCATTCTTCTCTCCTCTATATATATAGCCAAAGTATTGGACTTGCATCCTAGAACTTTTTGCTTTTTAGTGTAGCCTATAAGTAGTCCTTTAAGCTCCCAAAATTATTCAGCTTATTTCCCTTTTTAGCTTAGCTCATTCTAGGTTTAAAGTAGCACCTTTTTCTGTTTTATATAAAAAACTGTCACATAGCTTAATTGCTTATCAGCTTATTTTAGGGCTTAATCTAAGGTTCGCCATAGCTTATTTTAGGTCTCCCTAGGGGGGCCGATTGTCTTATTCCCATAGCCTTAGCTTAATTTGTGTCTTTAAGCCAAAAAGAAAAAGCAAAAAAGCCAAATAAGGCTTATTAAGTTTCTGTCCAAATTAAGCTTATTTCCTAGCTTATTCTTTTGTCAAAAGCCCAAAGTGCTTTCATTAAAATTATAGAGATTAAGCTCTTTTATAAGTTTGTAGTTTTAAGGTTTTGCTAATTCTCAATTTTTAAATAAGCCAAAAAAATAAGCTTGGATCGTAGGGTCTATTGTGTATTTTTCCCAAAGTTCAGGGGTACCCGTTTGCACTATGGTGTAAATTCACCATACTTTACCCGCCTACCCTCTAGTTTAGTTCTCTACACTTTCTACCCTAGACTTTTAGGAAAAATAAAAAAAGGGGGAAAGACAAGAGGTCCGGGTGAGCAAGACTCGAACCCGTGACCTCTCGATACAAACCCCCTTTTATAACACCTCTTACCACTGCGCCCTTGGGTCTTTTTCGTTAAAGACTCAAGGGCATTGCTATTTAAGGTCGTTTTTAGCTTATAAGCTTATAAGCTGTTAAGCTTGTTTTCGGGCTTATTTCCATAGCTTATTTGTGTCTCTTATTTTTCGTAGGACTATTTCAGTGTAAAGTATTTTGTGTAAATTTTTCAGAATTTTTTGTAAACGTTTGATATTTTTTTCAATTTAATTTAGATAAAAGTTTATTTAATTCATAAAAAATACAAAAATTATCAAAAAAATATTTTGCTTTTTTAGAAAATTTTCTTTTGTCATCTAGTTTGTAGGAAAAATATAAAATTTTTCGTAGGGTCATTTTTATAACTTTCCCTCTTTTAAAGAACGGGTCCGGGTACGGGTTTTTGTTTTGACTCGTTTTTGGGTCAAACGAACTCCGTTTTCGGTCTAGTCTTTTTCATTCTTCGTTATTTGACCCGTAGAGTAGTTTAGAAGTGAAAAATTTTCCGTAGGGTTATTTTTAAAGATTTTAGGTTTTCCCCCTTTTGTACGGGATTCGGGGTCTCGTTTTCTAGTTTAATTTCGTAATTTCTAGGTTTTTCTTAAACGTTTTAGTCCGTTATTATCTAATTTGACTTTTTCAACTTCCCAAACCAATTCCTTCCTTCAAACTCAAATCTTCGATCGTATCGATTTACCATTCCAGCCTCGTTGGGGATTTACGACCCGGGAACATTCTATACTACTTCTCGGTATCATTGATTGTTGGTTTTTACACTTCTTTATATATTTTATATTTTATTATATATTATATATATTTACGGTGTGAATCCGGCACGATCAGTTATTGCATATGCATCTCGACAACTTAAGCCTAATGAAGAAAACTATACCACTCATGATCTCAAATTAGGAGCAGTAGTGTTCGCTCTTAAAATTCGGAGACACTATCTGTATGGCACCAAATGTACTGTGTTCACTGATCATAAAAGTCTTCAGCATATCCTTGATCAGAAAGAGTTAAACATGAGACAACGTCATTGGCTAGAATTTCTTGCAGATTACGATTGAGAAATTTGCTACCATCTTGAAAAGACAAATGTCGTAGCAGATGCCTTAAGCCAGAAGGAACGAATCAAACCACTCCGAGTTAGATCATTAGTTATGCCCATTCATCCAAAATTACCATCATAAATTCTCAAAGCTCAAACTGAAGATCTCAAAGAAGAAAACATCAAGGCTGAAAACTTACGAGGAATGGACAAATCATTTGAAATACATCCTGATGGAACCCAATGTATCAAGAATCAAAGTTGGTTACCCCTTTTTGGTAATCTGAGAGACTTGATCATGCATGAGTCCCATATATCAAAGTATTCCATTCACCCAAGTTCTGACAAGATGTATCAGGATCTAAAGAAACTCTATTGGTGGCCTAACATAAAGGCAATCATTGCTGAGTATGTTGGAAAATGCTTAACATGCTCTAGAGTTAAAGCAGAATGTCAGAAGCCATCCGGCTTACTGGTACAACCGGAGATTCCTATGTGGAAGTGGGAGAGAATAACAATGGATTTCATCACAAAACTAACCAAAACCTTAAACAGACATGACACAATCTGGGTCATTGTCAATCGCCTTACCAAATCCACACATTTCATCCCTACTCAAGAGACAGATAGTATGGAAACCCTTACAAGATTGTACATAAAGGAAATAGTCTCCCTACATAAAGTGCCGATATCCATCATCTCGGATCGTGATAGTCATTTCACATCCAGGTTTTGGAAATCATTGCAGAATGCTTTAGGTACTTAATTAGACATGAGTATGACATATCATCCCGAAACTGATGGACAAAGTGAAAGAACCATCCAAACACTCGAAGACATGCTTCGAGCATGTGTTATAGATTTTGGAAAAGGATAGGAAAAACACTTACCATTAGTAGAATTTTCTTACAATAACAGTTACCATGCCAGTATTAAGGCAGCACTATTTGAGTCACTTTATGGTCGAAAGTGCAGATCACTTATTTGCTGGGCCGAAGTTAGAGATGTTCAACTTACGGAACCAGAAATAATCCATTAAACCACTGAAAAGATAGTGCAAATTAGACAACGCTTGCAAGCTGCAAGAGACCGATAGAGAAGTTATGCCAATATAAGATGAACGCCTTTTGAATTTCAAGTTGGAGATCGTGTTATGTTAAAAGTGTCACCTCGTAAAGGTGTCATCTGATTTAGAAAACGAGGAAAGCTTAACCCTCGGTACATTAGACCTTTCAAAATCCTTAAACAGATTGGCCCAGTGGCATATAAACTTGAGCTTCCTAAAGAGCTTAGTAATATCCACAGTACTTTCCACGTTTCTAATCTAAAGGAATGCTTATCTGACGAATCCCTTGTCATTCTAATGAAAGAGCTTCGACTCGATGAGAAACTCAACTTTGTGGAAGAACCAGTAGAGATCATGGATTGAGAAGTCAAGAAACTGAAACAAAGTCGTATTCCTATAGTCAAAGTAAGATGGAACTCTAAAAGAGGATCAGAATTTACATGGGAACGTGAAGATCAAATTCGTGCCAAGTATCCACATCTGTTTTCAAACATCACTCCGGCATCTAACTAAATCTCAAGACGAGATTTCTTTTAAGGGAGGGACACTATAACAACCCGTAATTTTCATCAATGTAATTATCCATCTATTAAATTAGATGCACTGTAATATCTATCTATTATATATATACCACCTTTTTACAAGGAAATTTTTTGCTTTATCTCATTATGCAACATAACTTGCATCTTTAAAGTAAACCAGCTCACGCAACCTACTTATGCCAATTCTATCTATGTTTATATCATGTAAACATCCTAATATGTCAAGTCTATATCTTAATATCATTTTTACCAAGTACATTATCCATTTAACGTACTTTTCAAAACGTTATTTCAAAACAAGCATTAAACGTTAACGTTTATATCAAAACCCGAATTATATGTAATGTATACATATAAAAAGAATGTGCAAGCCTCTAAAGCATGTGCACAAGTATCAATGCATAACATTTGAATTATATTTTCCATCCAAGTCAATGTACAACACATTAAAGCTCAAAGTACAAGTTAATAATGTAAGAAAGTCAAACTAGGTCATTTTACCTCCTAAACCACTTTAGTTTCTTACCACCACTTTAGTACAAGGTACAAACACTTAATGCATGACTTATAAACGATACAACTAATCCCTAAATCATTCTAAAACCTAATCTAAAACCCTAAATCTTAAACGAAACACTAAAACCGTAATTTTACTTTAAACCTAAAACTAAACCCTAAACCTTAAAACTAAGCCCTAAACCTTAATCCTAAACCCAAAACCTTAATCTCACATATCCTAAACCATAAACTACTCTTAAAACCCTAAACTGAACTCATGATTAAAACCCTAAAACAGTAATCCAAAATCAAACCAACCCGTACCCCTTTTTCTTTTCATTTTGACCCAGTTTTAAGACATTAGATAGCTCCTAGGGACATCATAGCACCTTATATGGTCATCACCACACATACTCTAAGTAGCTTACAAAAGCACCTCCTATCACTCACCCTTAAGCCCAAGTCTTGCTTTGTCATCACCAACTTTATCCTCCTTTATACCCGTACCCCTTCAAAGACATTACACCTTTTCCAAATTCATAGTTACCTAGTCTACATACTTTTCAACTAGGCCTTATTCAGTCATTAATATAACCCTTGGGGCCTCACCCACTACCATAGAACATGGGAACTAAGCGAATTTCATCAGCATCATTTTTACATACGCATTCATACTCATTAATTTCCATCATACCTCAAATTACTTATCTCCTCACTCAAATGGAGTTCTTAACTCAGTACCAAGAAGGATCAAGTTAAAGTCCTTAAGACTCATATTAGAAGCCAAGATCATGAGAAGTGTGAGAAGGAAACCTTGAAGTCTCGTTACTAGGCTCGTAAAACCCGTGGAAGTAAACCCCATTTCGACCATTTTAGCTCAAGTAAGGCACAAAAATCTAGTTCAGATAAGCTTATATCTGTATTAGGTATGTTCATATACTCTTAAGGTCACACATATATAACTCGTGTTTGAAGCTTAATCCTCCAAACATGCATTTTTAGATTTTTATACCCCTATAAAAGACAGGTTTTGATTTTCTAGCTCACACTAATCATTTTTCTAAACAAATTTTACGTTGATTATCTTATTTTTCGTTATTATAATAAGCTTTAACCTGCAAATATCATTTGGAACCCCTAAAATAAGCTTACATAGGTGTTTGGACTTGCATTTGTAAATGATTTCAATGCAAGGGGTATATATCGTAAGTTTATGAAATTTATAACTAATGGGGCCGAAAATGTCATTATTCCAAAGTTATAACTATAAGGACCTATCTTGCTAAGTTCTAAAGTTAAAGGTTTAAATTATATATACTTTATATATAAAGGACTAAACTTGTAAAAGTTTATAAACCAAGGGTATATATTGCCATTTTTGCAAACTTGAAAATATAAAGTATAATATTTTTATATAAATTATAAAAATATATATTAATATTATAAAACTCGATTTCATTAAAACCCGACACATTAATCGTTATTAATCATCAATCAGCGCATTATAAAATAATTACGTTATATATTTATCATCGACTAACTTTTGAAGAAACTTAAAATCTTATCGTATCACGTTACTAGGGAGCTTCATGTGAGGAGTTTCATTTGGGTATACGTTTTGACGAGTTAGCTGGATTTACGATTTAAAGTGTCCTGGCTCCTCAAACGTTTACTACATGACCTCAGAATTATGATGGCCCAAATAGTGATACAATATTTCCATAAATTAATAAATCAAAGTAATACATTAAACTTTATAAAGTTTTGAAACATAAACCAACACACTAAGACTTGACATATAACACACGGTTGCGTGACGAAGCCGTTACTTTCACTTGATATACTTTTGCCATCAATCAGATTTTCCCTGTTAAGGTGAGTTTATAGCCTCGCATTTTATATCTTCTAATGTTTTCATAAACCCGCGATGGGGATACATGCGATAAACTATGAATACGAGTGTTTCTTTACATTCAATAACCATTTATCTTTAATTATACAATTGAGTCATGTTTGAACTATAACACCCCCATTTTTGACATGTAGCAGCGAAATGATGGGGATTAATGTAGGAATGACATAGGAGTGATTTGAAATTGGTTGGGAAGATTTTGTTGATGTTTTGATGGATTTGATGTTGTGCTCGTCGAACATAGAAACAAGGGGAGAGGAGAAGCTCTTTTTTTATCTGTGTATTTTTATGATAGTGTTTGAATGGTAGTAGGACTTATATAATGGTCAAAGGTTATAATAATTTTCCAAAGGGAGTGTTTGTTTTTGAGTTTAGTGGGAGGAAAATATAATAAGGGGGTGTTTGGTTTCTAGTTTTGATGGAGCTAAATAGAAGAAAAGGAGATGTTTGGTTTATACGTTATGTTTATAAATTATATTTTTATTTTTATTTTTCTAAAACATTTATACCAAAATATTTGTTTTAAAACACTTAGTTAAAATATTAAAAATTGTAAAAACGCTATTTTGATGCGGTTTTGGCCAAACGCGGATAAAAGTTGAAAAGTATTAAAATGAAAAATAAACAAGCTCTCGAAGCTAAAATATGGAATTATTGATTTCTCAAACGTTAAAATGGATAAATATTCAAGTCACGATTCGTAAATCGCTAAAACGATGATTTTTGTTAAAACGGATAAAAATAAAAATAATAAATTCTATAAAAATTAGAAATAGAATTTAGAGTTCGGTTTAAATATCAATCTTAAATTCAGAAATGTTACATTATCCACCCCTTAAGGGAGCACCGTCCCGGTGCTCAATTCGCCTTATTCGCCGTATGGTTACTTGTGAAGAGATGAGGATATACGCAGGTCCTCGTCGAGTTTTCCAACAAAATTGAATGAACAAAAGTCAAAGCATCAAATATATGCAATGAGCATGAGCAAACGGATTGAATGTCGTGAGAATTCTTTAAAAGGAAGGATAAAATACATGACTCGAAGAAAAAGCCATTGGAATTAAATAATTTGACAAGTCGTCAATTCTTGGAAGCGGTTAATGGTTCATTACGATTAGCTTATCAAGTTTGCGGAGGTCGATACACATTCGGAAAAATCCGTATAGCAAATTACGAGTCGAAAGGAGTTCATAGCCCAAAGAATGATTCGTACGGACGAATGCACGCTATGTCGGATGCACATAAGGCCACTTATTCACAATTCGTCACTTACATAAAGAGGCGTCCAAATCTATGTAAGTGATGATTTATGAACTTATGGTTCGGCATTTTATAATTTCCTTATTCAAATGAAGAAGCGTCTAATTCATTTCAATAAGATGATTATAAATCATCCTACTTAAGTATGGCCGACACAAAACACAATATCAAAACAAGATCCAAAATATATATAAAGTAAGGGATGTCTCTTTGACGGCATGATTTTTCAAAATCATAAGAAGTAACGAGGAGAATAATGAGACATTAGTCAATCGCATTCCAATAGTATGTGCCAAAGGACGGCACGATCTGAGATAACAAGATAAAATCCTGCTCCCATCAACTAGAATATTTTAGAACGATGGATTACAAAAAAAACATACGCGATTCAAAAGCATAAGAAGAGTGTTCAAACTAGAGGTCAAATGATAAAATAACTAGAGGAATTGACAAAATACATCAAATGTCAATATCATCAAACAGAAATAAAGTAGCGTAAATGCTTCAAAGATCACCGCATTGATCATAAAATATTGAAGTAAAAGAACTTATTAAGACGTACCATAGTGCTATACACATATGCAGTGATTAATATCACATAACAATTCTGGCCTCGCTCGACTTAATGGACCTTTATCTCAAAATCCGTAATAGGTATAAACATGAGGTTATTGCCTCATACAAGCCATTAGACTCTAGCTTACTGATATTACAAGAGATTTAATTCAAAATGTCCAAATCCTAAGTGGAATTATCATTTTACTCTCATGTGCCAAATCTGATTATTTAAAACGTTTCCTTGCTCTACCATTTTTAGCATAATTCTCATTTTATAACTCTATTTGACCCGAAACAAAAGCCCATGTCTAAGTTTATTTAATTCCTACAGGTTTAGCTTGAAAAATAAGGTACTTAATATGAAAACATTTGGACATAAATTCTTTTGAAAATCTGGGTACAATTTCTAGTTAGTTTCGCCATTTTGGTCGTAACTCATTCATCCAGAATGATTAACGCTCTATCCAAATAAACACATGGTCCTCATATGGTGTAACCTTCACCCATGTAAAAACACAATAGTCTTTAGTTTCAAAAATTATTCGTTACAAGCCAAACAATCTATCTAGTAGTTTCTGGGTACATACTAAGTTTGTTTCCATAGTTTTAGTCGTATCTCGACCATCCGAAAGAGTTGGTGTTCCATCCAACTCGCCACTAGGACCTGAGATATTAACCTATTCATCCATGTAAATAACCAGTGGGATTTAAGCCAAATTTTCCCCATTAAAACACCAACTATCTGTTGTTCACCTATTTGGACCAGTTTCTTTAATTTGGGCGTAACTAACTCATCCGGAGGAGTTACGATACCATCTAAAGCCCCACATACACCGTGTATGTTGACTTACCCAACAAAGTACTATGGTCACAGACCTCAAGCAAAAAAAGTATTCGACTTCACACTAACTTTACTCGAAAGTTCCAAAAATAGACAAAAGTAACCGTAAATAGTCAACACTTATATGAATTACTCTTATATATATATAGATGGCGGTGATCCCGAAGATAAGCGTAAGAATTTGAGAAGAAAGTAGCTCATATATGTACAAGTATCCTTATATAATACTAGTATTGACGTTCGAGGGAGAAAATAAGAAAGCAGGAAGTACGCGATAGTCGGAGTGGTCTATATATAACCGACCGATATAAGATAAATAGTATGACGTCATAAGATAGACGTTTTAGGGTGAAATCATAACCAAGTATTATATACTAATTATTAATGTAATAGCAATAGAGATGCAAAAGAGAGCATATAAGTTACCTTGAAGCAAGCAAACACGGATATCGGACAATGGTGAAAGACTCTTAAAAGTTTTTGAAAAACGGCTATAGTTTAGGTTTTAAAAACGACCTAGTTCTCTATAACCAGTGCTCTGATACAAAAATATAACACCCCCAAAATCAAAACGCAGCGGAATACCACTTGGGGTGCTACTTCATAGTTCATACATACAAGTTATAGAAAATGACCTCAAAAGAGACATTTAATAAAATGTCACATTCGATTTAATAATATATCAGAGTTACACAGGTCCTAATAATTTCTTTTTAACAAGAGTTATAAGCATTCAAACATGACTCAATTGTATAATTAAAGATAAATGGTTATCGAATGTGAAGAAAACCGAGTCCTTAATGTTTTGATATCCGCGCGACTCGAATGCTCCCAATACTCAGCTAGCAATATAATAACCTGAGAAAATACATGCAAAAACATCAACAATAATGTTGGTGAATTCATAGGTTTAAGTAAAGCAGTATTGAAATAGTTCAAGTAATATTTCAGTAAGAAAAGTAGCGTTACAACGTTTCAAAGTGATTCAATAAATCAAGAAATGTTTAGTAGTGGACCACAAGGTTTAAGATCAGCCAGCGACAATATTTCATAGTATCATTCAACATTACCGCATTGAGTTCATGACACCAAAACCTTAACGGTAATGCATATCCTATGCATTCTTGTTTGCCCCTGAAGTAGGTATTATTGCCTTATACCTAGGATTCTCAATACAAATTGTCCGTTGATAGGTGGGGTGCTCGAAAGAATTTGATTCATACTCCCAAACAGGGTTGTCAAACCCAATAGATCTATTAATTGTACTAGCGTTCACCCCTATAAGGTGATTAACGGTTCATGAAATTAGGGACTTTGGCAATAGCAACTCATGCAAATAATTTCATAATCGGGTCAGGCATACCCTTTAAGCACTTGTGTCCAATTTGAAACAAACAATGTGTTCAAAACTCACGGTTTCATAAATAGATATTCAATGATCTCAAATCGTGTAATAAATAAATCAAGCTTTTGTAAGTTCATAAGTAAACAACCATATATCACACATTTATAAAAAGACATGTAGTAAGCAAGTAAAAGCTTTAGTAAAAGTAATCATGTAACGCTTAAGTAGTAGAAATCAATAAGGTGGCTTAGTAAAATGAGCATGTATTCTCACCCCAAAAATAGTTTATGAAAATCATTGAAAGAGAAAAAGGTGGGGCTATGAACTCAGCGTATATAGAAGTGCCGATCAAGAAATCACGAAATGGTAGAACGTCGAAAATCAACCGCGGCAATACCAATGAAAAGAAAGTAAAAGATCAAACACTAATTGGGTTGTGTTTGCCGCCGAGACCAAGGGGACCAAGACCAAACCCTCACTCAATTTTTATCTCACACAATCTTGCACAATCACTTGTAATTAAACCCTTATAACTCCAATTGTACACAAAATAAAATAAACCTCTAAAAATCAAAATCTTTAAAAATCAAGAACTTGAGAAAACCAATTGCATGTGGTTTAATCTTCAAAGGGATGATGGGGATTA